>JAEQBH010003787.1:0-214340 GCA_016808115.1 Tetrastigma voinierianum | reverse complement strand
TGTTTAACAACCCCTATGTCTTGTAAAAATCTTCTCAGTCAAACTACTTCCTGTATTGCAGAGGAGCAAGCTACATATCCTGCTTCCATCGTTACAAGACTGTTTCTTGCTACCTCATGATATTGCACAATCATTCAATAAGAACTCATATCCAAACGTTGATTTGCGTTGATTAGGATCACCTCCCCAATCAACATCCGTATAACCAATCAATCTCAAATCTCTCCCTTGGTAGCACAACACATAATCTGATGTTCCTTTTAGATATCTAAAAATTCTCTTCACTGCCATCTAATGTTTTATGCCTATATTAGATTGAAATTTGCTTGCTACCCTAACAACATAGCATATGTCGGGACGTGTGCACATCATTGCATACATCAGACTTCCGATAACATTGGAGTAAGGTACTTTGGACATTTTCTCTTTCTCTTCAGGCGACTTGGGGCACATATCAATACTAAGGTTCAAATTTCTCTCAACAGGGGTGTCCATAGGCTTGCAATCATGCATATGGTAACGCTATAACATTTTCTTTATATACGTCTCTTGAGATAAACCGGGAGCATTTTGAAGCGATCATAGAATCATAACACCAAGTACGCCATTAGCCTCCATGTCTTTCATTTGAAATTTGATGATAACCCTTCTTGGTCACATCTATCAATTGCTTATCATTTCCGACTATTAATATGTCGTAGACATATGAGATAAATTATAAGGTGGTTATTTGAACGTTTAATATACACACAATGATCCTCTTCCATATTTGTAAAACCATCTTTCAAAATGGCTTGATGAAATTTGAGGTTCCATTGTCTTGAGGCCTGTTTAAGACCATAGATGGATCTTTTAAGCTTGCAAACTTTGTGCTCCTGTCCTTAGAGCTGGAAGCCTAAAGGTTGATCCATATAGATTTCTTCATCGAGCTCTCCATTAAGGAAAGCAGTCTTAATGTCCATTTGGTGTAATTCTAGATCCATTCTTGCCACAATGGCTAGAATTAGGCGAATTGATGCGAACCTGACCACATGCGAGAAGGCCTCTTCATGGTCAATTCCCTCTTGTTGTGTGTAGGCCTTAGCCACTAATCGAGCCTTACATCTGTCAATTGTTACATCCGCCTTATGTTTAATATTTAGAACCCACTTGTTTCTAATGGTCTTACGACTTGGTAGTAAATCAACAAAATCCCAGACTAGGTTTGATTCCATTGAATTCATTTCCTTTTTCATAACTTCAAACCACTCTTTAGAGTTAGGGCCAGAAAGAGCTTGTTGTATTGTTTTGGGCTCCTCTTCATAATGAGCAATCATGAAACCTTCCCCCTTAATCTCAAAGCGACGACAGGGAATTCTCTCACGATTACTACATCAAGGTTGAGATTGTTCATGATCTTGCTCCATAGGAACATGATCTAGCAAATTGTCACTCCCACTTACTTCAAGTAGGGTTAGACTTACTATGTATGCAGTCACCGTAAGTGTTGAATCAATGATTCTTACACCCTCATTGACCTGAGGATCTTCCATTTCATAGAAATGAGTATCCTATCTATCTCGCCTCAAATCTGGAAAGTCCTCTTACAAGAATCGACATCTAAATGACTAAATTTCTGTTACACTTCCATTTATATCTTCCCCTAAGAAGATATATCCTTTGGAGGACTCTGAGTATCTTATGAAGATACATTTCTTCCCCTTAAGACCAAGCTTCCCATATTCATGAGAAACATTATGAACATAAGTCGCACACCCCCATGGGCGCATAACGTTCAAATCAGGCGTCACACCTTTCCATACTTCATACGGAATTAGAAGGAACAAACTTAAATGGAACTCTATTTAGAATGTAGGCTGCACTCAATAGTGCATCCCCCCAAAAGATGATTGGCGACTTTGTTTGCGCCATCATTAGCCTTACCATGTCCAAAAGGATCCTATTCCGTCTCTCAGCCACACCATTTTGTTGCAGCGTGTAAGGAATGGTTAGTTGTCTAACTATACCATTTTCATCACAATATGCTTTAAATAGGTCAGATAGATATTCACAGTCTCTATTGGTCCGTAAAGATTTCATTTTTGTGTTCAATTGATTCTTAACCAATGTACTATATATTTTGAAGCAATTCAATGCTTCAAATATATGGAGATCAAATAAACGTGACCGAATCGAGTGAAATCATCTATAAAAGTGATGAAGTATTGAGCTCCATGTTTTGCCCTCACATTCATTGGGCCACAAATGTCGATGTGAATAAACTCTAAAGGAAAAATGCTCTCTTAGCTTTACCAAAAGGCAATCTCTTTGCCTTTCCTACCAAGCATTGCTCATATACCGGCAAATCTATCTTATCTATAGATCCCAAAAGACCAGCTTTAGCTAATCTCTTTAGACAGTCTTGCCCTATGTGTCCCAACCTGGCATGCCATTTAACATCATTCACAAAAGAATTGCTACTTGAATTTCCAGTGACAAAAACAGATGTGGTTTTATTGATTGGAATAGTAACTAATACAATAAACCCGTTTGACATAAATCCATACCCATAAACTATATTGTCCAGTAATACCTTAACATAATCTTGTTTAAATACAATTTTAAAACCAAGCTTAACCAAAACTACAACGAAACAAGATTTCGACGAACTTCTGGCTCATAAAGCACATCATGGAGATAGAGAGTGCGGCCCTTCCACATCAACAATTTTCATGTGCCAATTCCAAGCACGTCCGCTAATGTGTTATTTCCCATGTAAATGCTCCTACTTCCCTTCGGAATTCAACGGAAATCCACATATGTGCTGCGATCCCACGCTGTGGTCGGTAGCTGCTGAGTCTACAGTCTAATAAGGAACAGTCTCAGTCAACATTAAGAAACTACTAAAAAATGCATTATGGAAATGAATTTGGTCATATATTACCTTTGGCTCGGTCACGATCACGGGCAAAGTGGTAAGCTTCCACAATTGAAGCAATTCATGTTCTGCTTTGCTTTCTTGATTAACTCGCTCTTGCACTTATTTCATAGATTGGTCTTAACACTCCTTCCTAGGCTTGAAACCTTTCCCTTTCCATTTCTTTCGTCCTATGCTAGAAGATCCAACCTTGTTGGATTCAATCATATAAGCCTGTTCACTAGACTTATCAGTGAGAAGACGATCCTCCTCTAACTCTACATGTCGTGCAACATCGTAAAAGTTTGATATTATAGATTTATGGGTAAGGATTTATCATGAGATACTCCATTGCATGGAAAGGCGGATTCTGGCTTGGACTGTTTCATCGAGTTAACACGTGCGACACCCTTTAATTCATATCATGTTTGACATGATAGTGAGGTGTGCCTCATGGTATGATTGACTACTTCTTATGGTGTCAAATTTTAGAGTTAGCTGACGCAACCTAATGGTTGAAGTACCACCAAATTGTATCTTGACAGCGTCCCAGATGGCCATGGTTGAGCAATTATTTTCAAAGCACAGCATTAGATCATTTATCATGCTGCTCAACATCAAAATGCGAGCAACTCTATCCTTGCGCTTATAGGCTTGATATGCTTCCATATCTCGCCTGTGTTGGGCAGTCGTTCCATGCTCAGGCTTAACCATCGGTTGCGTGATTGTCTCCAGCATGTCTTGCTCTTCCAAGAGGTACTGAATCTTACAATGTTAAACATCATAGTTTTTGTCATTCAATTTATCCCCCTGGTTCAAATCAACAACTATGCAAACATCATAGTTTTTGTCATTCAACTTATCCCTCTAGTTCAAATCAGCAACTATGCTTCTAGTAGCAGCCATTTCAACTAAACAGAGAAAAAACCGACTTAGCACAACTCACAATCTAGTGACCCATAACATGTCACAAAGTTATAAATCAAACAATAAAAACTTAGTCTTGTCGAAGAAACAAAAGGTTATTAAACTGAGACCAATCAATTTCTCCTAACAAAACTCGGTTGATATTGTTAAATTTAAACTTGCACCAATGATTTTATTAGGAGAGACATACTCAATTCTCAACCTAATATCCCACGAAAACATATATCTATTACATGCTAAACATATTCTAATCCTTTTCCAACTCAATCATCAATTGGGTGGATTGGATATTCTCTCTCAGAAAATTATCTCCATGTCAATGTCTTAGACATTTTATTCATCCATGGGAATAGATTCATCCTGACACATAGATCGCCTAATGGCCCAACGTATCGGGCCTACATTTTGATTCAACTCACTTACAATATTATCATAAGTTAAGTCGTTTATTTTTTTCTACAAGTGCCTTTCTCTCTTGTTCTTATGAATAAGGCACTATCCATATTTGTTGTTCACTAACAACTCATAATGCTCATTGTAAATGACAGGGAAAGTCCATAGCCTGTTGTACATCACATGAATATGTGCATCCGGTTAATAAGTTGGATCTTTCTTATATTCACACAATCACTCCAAAGCGATCATCATGTGATTTCTCAATGCATATATAAGTTGGAGAAAATATTAAGGATCTCAAGCTTTATATACTTCTATCTACAACCACTACTCCATACATGTATTGAACAATTAGATGAAATAAATTATTCAACACTTCTCTAAGTCAAGCTTCAATCAACATGCACTAAGTCACAATAATATATATTCATAATTTATAAAAAATATAAAACTACCTCTTCATGCTATGGAAAGGTGTTCATTGAATAGAAAATTTAAAAACAAAAATTAAAAAAAAAAAATCCGTCGAAAATGGAGTCCAAATGAGGTCAAACGGGTCGCTCAAAGTTCGATCAATGACAGTCAAAGTTGTCAGCCAAATGGTCAACGACGGTCAACTGCCACATCAACCCAATCAACTGCCACATCATTTGGTCAACATAAGTCAAATGCCACATCATCCAATCAACGCAGGTCAACTCTTGTGCCACGTGGACCAATCATATCTTGACACTTAGCTCCATCAGAGCCTGCAAAGTGGCGTAATCAGATGCTGCCATGTGGTCCCTCCATTTTCCCTATGTCATTGTCCAGTCAACCACCACGTCAGCAGCCACGTCATCGATGGTCAACTGCCATGTCATCCTACTGGCCAATCGCCGTCACCACCACGTAATCGTCGGTGAAGTTATTGGCGTCGATAACCAGAAAATGCACTAAATTTTTGAAAAAACACTATAATTCAATCGTAACTCCCAAAATTACAAAAAAATAAAATAAAATGCATTGGAAAGGTCTCGACAAGATCTTTCCATCCATACCAAATTTGCATAAAAAAAACAGACAAAAAAAAAAATTATGTTCGTTCTTCTCTCTGTTTAAAAAAAAAAAACTAACGCACAAAGAGCACCATACAAGCTCTTATACCAATGTAAGAAAAACACTACTTTGCAACGGAAATGAACTATACTTACTTGTTGAAGAGCAAAACTCGGTGTCTTCAATGCTTTAAGTAGTTAAATCACTGATGGAATCTGTTTTGAGTTTTCACATTACGAACCCCTTTCAATATCTCCAGTGTTTTCACGCATAATGGTTTATCAATGAGAGATCTTTCATATGAGAGAGATGATAGATTATTCCAGCACCGTTTTTACGGCAAGTAGGTGTACCGGGTTCCACGTATTTATAGGAACACGGAAATCCTTTCAGGAGACTCATTCCTTGGATGTGTCTCTTGGGTTACAGGTCGGGTCAAGCCCACTTGGGCGACCCATACCCATAATCCAACACTTTCTTTCAATTGCACGCACCACATAACTGGACAATGCAGATAATATTGATGATCTGCATAGCCATTATATATGGAGAATGGAAAAAATGGCCTCGCCTTGTTTGTCGGTTGGATTCGAGTGTCCAAATGGGCTGACCCGACTCAACCCAATAGTAGAGAATATAAAGGGTGTAGTTTGCAGGGTTTCAAAGACATCCATGAACCACCATTACATCGAATACAAGAAACTTTGTTTTCCTATTCTTTTCTCTTATATTCATTTATGTCTTTGTTTTCTTCATTGAAAGCACCATGGTCCAATTCATTTTTGTGTTGTGGATTAAAATGGTTTCCATTCTTATAGTTCCATTCATGAGTAAAGTGAGATAATAAAATCCAATGAAACAATGAAACGGATCTTGGATGTGGACATTGCAACCCAAAAGAAAAATGTTCCATATTTTTTTAGTCATTGGTATAAAAGCTTTTAAGTTGTTTTCTAGCTTTTGATCACTTTTATGAATCTATTTGTATGTTTGATAGTTATTGGTTTCTAGGTTTGATATCTGACATTAAAAAAATAAAAAAATAAAATTACAGATATATGAGATGTGTTATCTGCAAACTTGCAAATATCTGAATGTGATTTAAAAAAAAAAAAATCTGATTGATTATTTTCTATGAAAAAAAACTTGGTCTTAAAATAGTGAAATAATGCATGTTTTGCATACTTGGATGAATGAGAATGGTTCTAATTGATAAGAATATGTTTTGGGAAGGAAGATGTGATTTTTTGGATTTGTTTCTAAACAAGCACATATTTAAGTTTTTTTTTTTTTTAATTATGGTTACACATAAACCATCTTGAATTAAAAAAAAAAAAAAAGATAAATAAATGAGTAGAATAAAATATGGAGATAATTTATATTTCGGATAATTCTTTAAAAAAAAAAAATTATGAATGATGAGATAAATCTATTTATAAATTAGATTGATGCTTTTCAGCTAGGCGGGCTTGAGTGTCTTTGGATTTCTTTGGGCTAGTTCGCCGACTACGGACGTCGGGCTCCTCTGCCAAAAGCAAGAAACGAAGGATCGCGGGGCTCGCGGGTGCCTCTCAGATGCCTGGTCGGTTCTTTCGTGGAAGAGAAGATCAACTGCTTGGAGAATGAGTTTTAATGCGTTTGTCTGCGTACCTTTCACTTATGGGGTGGCCCGGTATTTAAAATGGATGATCATGACAACTTTCCTAATTGGATGGTGACACTGAATAGTATGTTTCCTAGTCGGGTGATGACACCGAATAGTATGTTTCCTTGTTGAAGGATGATGCGATATTTCTCTCACTGGGTATAAGATTTTTTTTCCTTATCGTAAACCGATTAATAAGGGACAATTGATGGACAATAATTGGGAAATATCTTACTTTCCTGATTGGTGGAGATCGGGTGTTTTCCCCTAATACGGATTCCTTGAGCTGCCAGCCTTTTAAAGGGGCGAGTTAGGCCCTTGTTTTGGGCCTACCTTTGAGGGATACCATTAAGGGCCTATTGCTAGTACTGGGCCCATTTTTAATCCCGACGTTTGGACTTATATCTTGGGCCTACGCCTATTATTTCAAACCCCATCAGTTGCCCCCCCAGCCTTTGACTAAGCGGCGTAGAGCGAGAGTGTATCGCCTATTGGATCGGTTGATACCCACGTGGCTCGGGAAGGTTTGATTAGGGCTTTGCCGCGAATCCCATCTTGTGATATGATGGCTTCGATTTTCAGCGTTTATTTGGTGTGGCTCTTAGCTATAAACGTCCCACGGCGGATTTGCACTTTGTTCCCCTGTTTTCGAAGCTTTATCGCCTCTGCAAGTTGGTTCTTCCTTTTTCCTTGTTTCTTGTCCGACTAGTTTTCAGTACTGCTTTCGGTGGTTGCTGATATTTGCTTGGGGCCGGCGTCCCTCTTCTTGTTTCTGGCCTCGGTATGTCTTTTCTTCTCCTTTGTCCTTTTGGTTTCGAAGTATTGCGAGAATCTAGGGCGTGCCGGTTGGGGTTCTGCATTTCCTTTGATTTCTCTTTCTTCCTTGCTTAACCCTACGTACCTCCATGGGTCCTGGTCGCTCTTGTTTTTGCGCGCAAGGGATAAATCTGTAGGCGTCTAGTTTGGGTCGGGCCCGACGGGGAGCGACAACTTAGGCGTGGTGGTTCATCGGAACGCCACGGGGAGCCTCCTTTTTCCCTTGGATAAGGCGAGGAGGCAAAATTAATGAAATTCGGTATCCTAAGCGGCTCACGAATATTTGAAATTTATATCTGACGGCGAGGCCGTGGACCCGCGGTCGGGTGAACCACAATACGAGTGAGATCTTTGCGGCCCGGTATGGGCCCCCATTTGGGGTCCAGGTTTGGTGCCCCGATGTGCTGACCACCTACATTGTTGAAGTGCCTAAGATGGTGTGTTTTTTTTGAGGTGGCATTCGAAGCGACCTACCTTGCCCGTCAGCACATAAAGGTCCTACTTATAGCATTTCAATGTCTGCCCCTCTTAGCTTTCCCCCAACTTCTAGGGTGTTACGGGTGGGGTACATTAGTCGTTTTAGGGACAAAGGTTGGGTGTTCCCAATATTGCCCTGCTTTTAGACTTCTTCAGTGTAAAGGAGGCCGCTGAAGGCTTTCTTTATATCTCCAAGCGCTCTAGAGCTAAGTTGATCATTTCGGACCTTCCCTCTTCACACAAGTTCTGGAAGGAACGTTATTTTTTTGTTAGTGGCCGTCATTGGGATTACAATCCCTTTGATCGAGAGGACACCCTTGGCGTTCTTGCCGTCTGGACTACCCCCGAGAACCTAAGTGAGCTCTCCATTGTTTTGATTTGTTTTGGTTTTCAGAGGTCATAGGATATTTCTAACATTACTTTGGTGTATGGCCTTTAGGTGCTCGACCCGACCTCAGTCCTGAGGACAAGGAGGTGAAGCGGAAGGCTGGTGGTGCGCCATGGTGCCATTCGAGCTCATCGGATCAAATATTCTGGGATCTTCGGGTGTGAGGCTGCCTACTTCCTTGTGAGATCCTCTCCTCTCGAGTCATGAAGCATCCGGTCCCAAATCTTCCTCGTGCGTTTCGGGCCCTTGCTTTGCGAAGCCTACACGGGGAGAGCTTCGGTCCCGCTTGGAGGTGCTAGCAAAGAAGAAGATGAGCGTGAAACGGAAACCTTCGAGCTCGCCAGGCGCCTGCTCGAGGCAAAACCCTAAGGTGGGGGCCTCTCACCAAAGCCGTCCACCATCGGTGGGGCGCTCTCTTCGGGGAGGGGGGATGGGGCCCCTTGGGTTCTCTCGGTCACGGAGTCCCACGTGCGCGAGCGCTCCCCTCCTACAATGTCGAGCGGGTGATGGGGGAATGTGTCCTTTGAGGCTGCAGGGGATGAGGACTCTTTGCTTTCTCATGCGGAGCTCGCTGTCGGGGCTATTTCCTCCATCCTTCGCGACTCCGACCTCAAGAGGGTGGGTGCCTTGCCCGTTGAGGAGGCTCTGGCTCTTCTTCTTCTTCAGGGAACCGCGTTTGTGCGTCCAAGTGCTTTCGTCGATCTTTTTCTTTATTGTTTCAGTTCAGTTAGCTGACCCCCTTTTTTTTTTTTTTTTTTTTTAAGTTGGCTACTTATGCGAAAGGCTTGGCAAGGAGGGCCAGCCTTACCGAGGGCTCCGCCAAGGCGGCAAAGTCTTACAAGGCTAAGGTTGCTTCACGACCTCAGGGCTAGTCTTCAAGCTCGGATAAGGAGCAGCGAGGCTGTGTGAAGCAGGTCGACCTAAAGCACGGCCGATTGGCGGGTGAGGGCGCGAGCCGAGGATAAAGAAAATGAGGCCCGGAAGGATGCGAAGGTCGCCGAGAAGCTGCTGCTGGCCAGAGAGGAGTTGCAGGCCGTCAAGGGTGACCTGTGGGCTAAGATGGCGGCCTTGGAGAGGGCCCGCCAAGAGGCTCTAGAGGCGAGTAACTCTGTCGAATACCTGACGGAGGAGCTCGGCAAGTTTCGGATGGACCTTGCGAGGCAGGAGGCTTTGGCTAGCCGGAGGGGCGAAGTGATAACTAAGCTCAAAGATGAGGCATGTACCCAATGGGCCTCCGAGTGGCTTGCCTTTCAACGTCGGGCTTCACTAGAGGCTTTCCGGAACCTAGAGTTGACATCCCGGCTTTACGATGAGGAGGTTAAAGGATATGCTTAGAAATTTGAGGTTGATACGAGGCGCAGGAGTGTTTTAGGGCTGATCGTGCTCCCTTGCTTGGTGATTCTCGAGGTTCTCGGGAGGTTAGTTCAGCCACGCCGCTGTTGGGGCTCGCCTTTTGACTCCTTCGCCACGCGGGCGGGCTGACATCGGGCGTTTAGGCTCTTTTTTTTTTTTTTTGCATCTGAGTGCGAGAAGCGAGGTTTTTAATATTGTTCGATTTGACTGTTGTTGATATACCCTGATTCATTAATTAATTCCTTCGCTCCTTTCCCTGTTTCGTTGATTTGAATTTCTTGGTTTTCAAGTCGCGAGGTCTTCCTAGAGTAGTTATGTTCTGCAATCGAAATTTGTTAGGCTTGAGCACATAGCTCCGTGCATTTTGCTTGGCCTTTTAAGGCTGTGCAGCTCTGCTTGGCTGAGCTCTTGGGCTCTGAGCTACATGACTCGTGGCTACTTAGCCTTTTGAATTGTTCGCTGCACGGCGGGCTATGGCTCCCAGTGGCTACTTGGCCTTTTTGTTTGTTACGGCTCTACAAAGGCGAGCCTCTTGGGCTCCTTCATGGCTCAGGCGTGGCTGTAGCCTTATTATGCTCACGTGAGCCCGAGTTACTAGGCTCTGAGCTGCATGGCTCCGTGGCTGCCAGCCTTTGTTGGTGATAAACTCTTGCAAGCCCGAGCTACATGGCTCGTGACTCTGCTTTGGTACATTACGCATTGCAAAAGCCCGAGCCCCTCTTTTAGGTTTGTGGCTGGCCTTTTTGAGTAGCTCTGACTGTAACCCCGTGGCTCATGGCCTTTTGAGCTAGCTCTTTAGCTACATGGCTTTGTGGCTACTTGGCCTTTTTGAGCTATCTCTTAAGCTACATGGCTCAGTGGCTACTTGGCCTTTTTGAGCAAGCTCCTGAGCTACATGGCTCCGTGGCTACTTGACCTTTTTTAGCTAGCTTCTTAGCTGCATGACTTCGTGGCTACTTGGCCTTTTTGATATGTTATGCAGCGCAAAGGCGAGCTCTTGGGCTCCATGGCTGCCAGCCTTTGAGCTAGCTCCTGAGCTGCATGGCTCCGTGGCTACTTGGCCTTTTTGAGCTAGCTCCTGAGCTACATGGCTCCGTGGCTACTTCACCTTTTTGAGCTAGCTCCTGAGCCACTAGCTCTTGATCTGCATGGCTCCGTGGCTACTTCACCTTTTGGTACATTCAGCTCGCAAGGCGAGCTGCGGGCTCGTGACTACTTGACCTTTTTGAGCTAGCTCTGAGCTACATGGCTCCGTGGCTACTTTGCCTTTTTGAGCTATTACGCTCTGTGGCCCGAGCCCTACTTGTGGCTCTGGGAGGCGAGGCCTTCTGGTATTAAGCTGCAAAGTAGCTCTTGGGCTCTTGGGCGCTAAGGCCTTCCTGAGTTGTTAAGCTCTGCAAACTGAGCTATGGGGCTCGTGGGCGCTAAGGCCTTCCTGGCTGAGCTGGACTCTCCACCTCCCGCAAACCCTCCGGAGATTACATGGATTTCTCTAAAGGTGGGCGATCTTTGAGGCGGGGTTGGGCAGCGAGGTGGTGGTGGTTGGACTCGCTCCTGCCCTTCTAAGGCGTATCGGCTTTGAGATGTCCACGTCGAATCAAGTATTCAATCTCCTCTTTAGTTGGATGCAGTCGTCTGTTCGGTGCCATGATCCTTGTGGAACTCACAATTATTTGGTGTCGTCTCTTCTGGCGGGGTTTGACTTCATCTGGGATGGCCACCTCAGGAACCTTTCATGTTGCGCCGGCGTGGGACCTACGACCGAAATTTCATCAGAGGGTGTCTTCTTTGAGGTGAATACATTGCTGCGGCTCAGTGAGTGGTCCCTGCGATCCTTTACGTTCCCTTGTCTTGTCAGGGATCGCTCTCTGATTTTCTTTAACTCGTCCTTAGGGATCTGTCCTGTCTTTTGTCTCTTGGGGCTTCGTTCTCTTTTTTTTGTCGCCCCTGCTCCTTTCCTTTTGAGAAGAAGAGCTTCTTTGCTTGGACAAGAGGGCTTCTTCACCGTTGATATACTTCTCTGTTTTGGCGAGGACCTCGGCCATGCTTACCTGAGGGTTCTTTGAGATAGAGAACATTAGATCTTTCTCACTTTTGAAGCCACGCAGTAAAGCAATAACTGACGAACTATTGTCGAGGAATATCCGCAACTGAGTGACCTCAGTGTTAAACCTTTTAACATATGACCTCAGGCTTTCTTGAGAGCTTTGTTTTATGGTCAGAAGGTGATAACTCGGCTTCCTATATGTCCTTTCTCCAATAAAGTGGGAGACGAATTCGATGGAAAGTTCTGTGAACGATGAGATGGAAGAGGGCGGGAGTCTGTTAAACCAGGCCAATGCTAGGCCCTTTAGTGTGATAGCGAAGGCTCTGCATCGTACGGGGTCCTGATATCCGTGTAGTTCCATATGATTTTTGTACGTATTGAGGTGGTTTATAGGGTCTTTTGTCGTCGAACGTCTCAATCGAGGCGTCGAACTTTCTTGGGAAGGGAAGTCATTTCGGCGATGAATGGAGGTGTTGTTGCACCGGGCGTCCATGGGCGGGCACCGACCTTTACCACTACCTTCATGGGTGATTTCTTCTTTGGATGTCCTTGAACCTTTGCTCCATAACCTCTCCCTCGTTGCGTCCTCTCGGGGGGTTGGTAAGGATCACGCTCCACGAAGATGAAGCTGGATTTCCCCTTCTCTATCCACTTCTCGGCCCGAGGTCGGTGTTGCTCTTCTCGGGTAACGAGTTACGGTCTTTCCCGGGCTGTCGTGTCTCTGGGGCCTCGTGTTTGCACAGTGAGTTGTTTCCAGCTCTTCGGCAAGTGTTGGTTGAGTGATGCGGGAGCGCCTCCACCTGGAATCCGTGTTAGCTACTTTGTCTAGCAGCCTCGGGAGGTGGTGCATCACGCCACACAGGCGATCTTACATCCTTGGAGGATTGGCGTTGCTCCTGCTTGTGTTCCGGGTTGATACCATTAGTCGCTGAGAGGTCGACTTTATTTGTAGAGGAACTGTCGTTCCCACAGACGGCGCCAAATTGAAGATGCTTTCAGCGGGCCCCGGGCGTGAGCGTCTTTGGTTGCTGAAGTGGTCGTTGACTCATGCATTGGACTCCTTCGCCGAAAACAAGAGCAAAAAGGATCGACGGGGGCTCGCGGTGCCTCTCCGATGCCTAAGTCGAGTTCTTCAGGAAGAAGATCAGCTGTAGGGAATGAATTTTTGTGCATATGTGCGCGTGCCTTTCAGATAGGGTGGCGCGGTATTTATAATGGATGATAATGACAAACTTTTCTGGATTGGATGATGGCCATTTGAATAGTATGCTTTCGTGGAGGATGATGTGTCACTCCCCAGGTGGGAGATTTTTCTTTCCTTATCGTAAACCGATTAATAAGGGATAATTGATGACTTTCCTAGTTGGATGATGATACGATATTCCTCCCATTGGGTGAGAGATTTTCTTTCCTTATTGTTAACCGATTAATAAGGGATAATTGATGGACAATAATTAGGAAATATCTGTTTTCCTAATTGGTGGAGATTGGGTATTTTCCTTTAAACTGTGAATTATTTGATTCACATTACTAGCCTTTTGAATGGGTGATTGGGCCCTTGTTTAGGCCTATATTTGGGGATGTCGTAAGGCTTTAACTCTTGATATTAGGCACATGTAATCCTTCTTAAGCACCGGAATTTGGACTCGTGTTGCGGAGTGCCTTTTTATTATTTTAAACCCCATCAATATCCATAAAAGTACCACTTGATTAGATTGTGCAATATCTCTATATAGTTGAATATGTTAACTACAACTATGAGTAGCCTGCCTTAAAAATGAACAAGGATGACAAGGCTGAATGGTGATAACTATAGTTTTGATATCATAAAGTTCATAAATCATGTAATAAGTCTCTCTAACAAAGCATACTTTGCAAGTTCAGTATTATCTTCCTACTACGAGTTCGTTCCATTGGTTGTTTTATATGTACATGTAGAGGATGATCAAACTTTTGTGGTTCAGGTGGATTTCTAATCTCTTTATTATGTTCTTGTTCTTGATTTTCTTGAATTTGGTCTTAAGTTGTTTTTTGTGTTTGTTAACCTTTGGGTGCATTTTATACGTATTTCCCTCTTTGAACATTTGGGTGGAAAATTAGTAGTTTTTGGGGAATCTCGAACCAAGTCAAGCTCTTCAAGAATCACTTTACTTTTAGGTTTAAAATTGTCATATAATCCTCTTCTAAGAAAGTGACATGAGTGTTTACTATCACCTTCTTTTCTTTTGAATTATAAAATATTTAACCTCTTGTTCACTTAGAATAGACAATAAACATACACATTTTTGTACAAGATTCTAATTTTTGAGATTTTTGTGCTAAGACGTGTTGGGACACCCCAAATACGAATATGGTTCAAACTACATAGGTTTGCACCATTTCCATAATTATGTTGGTTTCTTTGAAACATATTTAAATGAAACCAAGTTTAATACGTATGCACATGTTTCTAAGGCATATCCTTAGGACGATTCCAGTAATTAATGATAAGTAACTGAACATAGACCTCACCGTATTTAAGAGGTTCTATTTCTCCTTTAAAGAGACTTCATTTTGCCCGTGAGACAGAATAGGTAGAATTATAAGTTAGTCCCTAATAGTTTCTCTTGTCGTGGCATATGCATTCAATGAAACTGCATTATAGAGAGATATCTTTTGATCAAAAGAATTTTGCACCATGCACCTTAATTGATGTCACCCAGGGGCCGGGGATTTATGCATTAATTTCCTCTTATTGGTTCAGGAGGAAAAGACTCTTGTTCGACGGTCATCTGTCAAAAGGATATTTTCCCTATATTTGGAGATCGATCTCTAATCCACTACTTCATCTTTGGTTGTCATCAGCTAATTTTATCTGATTCTGAATGTTGAAAAATTGCAACTGGCTTATCTCTTTCAAACACAAGGGGCAAGAGAGGACTCAACTGGAAATCGGAAATCAATACTTGTTTTAAGTATATCAGTCAATTGCATGGATGCATGGTTGATATGGTAATAGGGTAAAGTACCATTTGGACCGTTTCGGGTGGTGCTAAAAATTCAGAAGGTGATCAAAGCAGTGCAATATCCTGAGGGATCCAGCCGAACGGTTTCCTAGAATGTTTTAGATGCCATATTAGGCCAATCATAGAAGTCCACTTGATAAGATAAAGGAGTCTTAATTTTATTTTATTTTTTGATAACCGTGACATTGGGTTAAACTTTACCCCTCATGGTCTAAATTCTTTTCAAAAATTTTGAAAAGGCTAAATTTTTGAGCGAGACTGCCTCCTGCCACAGTGAACCGCCCAGAAGACAGTGCATTTCCAACAAAACATTGAAAAAAAAATCCACCCAGAGACTTTGTATCTACTATGCAAATCTACAAAGAAATCAACTGATTATTGGCCCCATTAGGAAGCCGATTTCCAGCCATTGAAGTACAATTTTTCTTTTGGGGTCTCTTGCTCACGATTGACGAGCGGATACAAAGCAAAGACATTTCGGTTTTTAGGTTCCTATTTCCGTGCCAGTCATGAACCTCTGTGTTACCATTGCTGGCGGTCTCAGTGGGTAACTGGCTGTAACCAAAGACCTTCTTGGCAACCCCGTGTGGACCTACCTCTTTTTAAGCCTATACACCTAGCTATTAATCATTTATTCAACATTCAAAACAGAAGTGTTTTTGAAAACAACGTCCTTGAAGCAGTTTCATTTTCATCATTAAACGTATAAAGTAACGTAGGCGTTCAAGAAAATGAATCGCCTCCTTTCACGCATTTTGTCGAACACGTTATGGGTCAGGCTGATTTATTGGGCTCACGAGCCAGGTTCACTTCATTAAAACAATGGTCAAGGATGTTGGTCATGGTGACATCGTGTCAAGGGCTTTTCCGAAAGTGTTTACTCCCTGCCAACATTGAATGTATAGCATTTATTCAGTTCGCAACCTACTTTCCCTTCAGATGGGGTTTTGGATCAGAATGTTTGAATAATCAAAGTACCACATCCTTTGCTGCTTCTTTGACCGATCATATTTCCTGTTTTCAGGCTTTTCAATTTAATGGAAAAGCCCTTTCAAGTAAAGTATAACTAAATGCTACTTTATGAAATACATGGATCTTATACGGTTCCTAACCCTTGGGGTAGCTCATTTTGGCGTAACGGGTTGGGTTATTCAATGGTTATTTGTTTGAGTCATAAGGGATTTTACTTGGACATTAACTTTAGAATCCAATGAAATTAGTCAAATTCATACAAGTTAGCCTAGACAGCCACCGTTATTAAAAAAAAAAAAAAATTCCTCTCAAAGGTGGATTCAATATAGGTCCAATTGAGGCAATTTCCCTTATTGGGATTTTGAATTTCTTATTTGTTTCTAACTATGATAGTACCCTTTTCTTCTATTGAAAAGCCAAAAAAAAATAGACACAACAAAGGCTTGAACCCTAGACATTAAAGTTATATGCCAAGACTTTCAATCATTAGGGTAACTCACGATGAGGTTGCCCCTGTTGAAATAAATTTCTGGCTCCGCAACTGATTCCTCTGATCTTGATCATCATGTACACAAACAAAATGATATTGGTTCTATCATACCCCACATTATATATGAGAAAAAGGTTCTATCATAGGTACTTTAATCTTTATACACTCCTCTTCAACTTTGATGGGTTAGGAAATTAGGAAAAAGAAAGGGAAGAAAATTGGAGTTTTTTACTTTTTTTCTTTCAAAAAAAAACTTTCAATTTTTTTTTTTTTTCTTTTCTTCCAATTCCTAACCCAATAAAGAAAAGGTGGTGTTTTTTTAACAGGTCGACGCGCAAAAGACTCTAAGAGAAACAGAGGTAACGTAAGTCCAACCACTTACACCAGAAAGTTAAGAAAAAAAAAGAGTTTCTAATTTCCCTTGCAGTTGAAAATAAGGGGCAGTTTGGATTACAAGTCAGAATAAATGGCCAAGAACTGCATACTTAAATTATCTTAATATGAAATATTAACAGAGTCACAATCATTAAGAGCTGATCACTCCCAATATTTTCAATTTCCATGTGCTCAACGAGAGCTGGCTAACCATAACCAAACACTCGCCTCATTTGTTTTCTCTCTCTCTCTCTCTCTAATATCAAAGCCTGCCACCTAGTTAAGATAGTTGTTAAGAGTTAGAAATTTTGCTTTGTCCCATACTATTTTATATTGAATGACCATCAAACGTATGTACATGAAGATATATTTTTTTTGAAAACCGCTTGGGCGTTCAGCCACTTGTGCTTACCTCAATTAATTCCATAAGGTCCTAAAGTTAATGGTCCTATAAGTACTTCAATAACTCTAAAAAGACTCAAATTGATAAATTATTGAAGAGCAAATCTAAAACCGATTTAATTTAACTACCCTTCAGAGTTGTGTTTGTACATAAAAATTATACACACCTATATACGTATATTATTAATATACATGTCAAATCAATGGACTAATGCTGAGTTAAGCTTCAAACCATGGGATGATTTTTCTCAAATTATTTTTGTCTAGAACTTCAGTGACCTAATTAGTCCTAGAAAATGGGAGGGAGTGTCTTCTTCACATCGTTTTTCTTTGGGGAATTATTGTACTGATTGAAAAGTTAGGCCTGCCGTGTATTAAAATTTTGAAAAAAATCCTGATTAGAAAATCATTCATTGGATACAATGATCGTAGTATATTGCGTAACGATGACCAAAGCTTTGAATATCTGTTATAGAAGAAATAAGCATGCATGCACCCTAAAAATATCCCAAGTCTAAAATGATATGATTGTAATTATGATATTTGAAATCTAATAATTAAAGATACCAATCTCATTTTAAAATTACACGACCATAAAACACTTTCTGCTCATTGTATACGAATTCAGATGTTCCGGATTTATGGGGTTACACCGATGAATTTATAGCGTTAAAAGTTCATTTCCACACCGATCCCGTTTAAAAAACGGTGCGGGACTGGACAAGACATTTACATGGCAGGGCTTGTTAGTTTTGGAAAATTCTTATACCAGGGACTTTTAACTTTTAATTTTAATTTTAATTTTAATATTTAATTTTAATTTTAATTTTATTATATTAAAAATAATATATTTCATACAAAAAGGAAAATAGTTTTTTATTTTATATTAAAATATAAAATAAAATTATTTTAATATAACTAGGGGGAGATGAGATGTAACATGTAAGAATACCAGAATCATCCAGGTTTGAGGGATAAAAACTGGATTACAGTTAAAACTATTTTGTCCATTAGGATGGGAGAACCCTGAAAAACCTGTCAGGGACAGGAAATTGAATATGCTCTAATCATCCGTTTAAGTCCTATTTAGGAATTAGGATCATAAAAGGATTTACGCCGACGGTTAATTTCAAGAGCCTGTGGGCGGGACACGGTTATCATAAAGGACTGAAGAGAGAAGGACTAAAGAGAGTCGTAGAATTTTAGAAAGAAGGGGGGGTGGGAATGGGGGGTGTGAAAGAGGTTCGAGAAGAGAGGAAGAGGAAAAAGAAGAGGGCGCAGCCACACCAAACCATGGCCCCATCTGACGTTGGGTTTCCACGCGCTGACTTAACCTCCTTTCTTTCTCTCATTAGACATTAGTCATTTCCCCCTCCCCTCCTTCTCTACTTATTTAATACCCTCCACCTCCATTCTTCTGCTCCCACATCTCCCTCCCCCACCCAAATTTTCCTCTCTTTCTCTTCGTTTTTTCCTCTCTTCTCTCAGATTATTTTCAGATGGAGTGCAGTGACAGTATCGCCGCCACCAACACCCCCTCCAGCTCATCCTCGTCCCCATCTTCATCCTCTTCTCCTCCCCCTCCCAACGTCGTCCTCAGCCCCTGCGCCGCCTGCAAGATTCTCCGCCGCCGCTGCGCTGACACATGCGTGCTCGCCCCCTACTTCCCCCCTACGGACCCCGCTAAATTCACCACCGCTCACCGCGTCTTCGGCGCTAGCAATATCATCAAGTTCTTACAGGTACCAACCACAAAGGGCATTCTCGTCATCTCATTCAAAATCAATCACATTTTCCTCTTTCCTCTAAAACCAATCAATTCGTTGCATTCGTGTGTACGTAATCAATATTTACAAAATCATTTCCTAGCAAAATTTTATAATGTGAAATTCCTAAACTGCCCTCGTTTGTCAATAGCAAAGAAAGCCATCATCATATCTACAATTTCGTAACAATATATAAATTATGTTTAATTTTATTTGATTTTAGGAACTTCCGGAGTTTCAAAGAGCTGATGCAGTAAGCAGCATGGTTTACGAAGCCCAAGCAAGGATCCGGGACCCGGTCTATGGATGCGCAGGGGCAATTTGTCAATTACAAAATCAAATTAACGAGCTCCAAGCACAATTAGCAAAGACGCAAGGGGAATTAGTCAACATGCATTGCCAATAACCGAAACCTTTAATATAATATATGAAATGTCACAATCCCTCAACCATCCTCAGAAGAATCCTAGATAAGCTTAATTAGTCCACAAAGCTATCAAGCAACTCTTAGCACACTTGATGACAACAACATTGGAGCTGTGGGCCTCTATGGACATGAAGATTAATCTTTTTCTAAGTTAGTGTTAAATTGTTTACAAGGGAAAGGTTGGACTAATCCTCCTAACTCTAGGATATGGGAGAAGGAGATGTGGTAGAGGTTAAGTCAATAAAGAGTAGTATTAGTTATGTGTTGGCACCTATCAAACTTTTATGGCATGAAAAGGTATCTGAACAAAAGGAGAAAGGAAGGCCAGTGATGTACCTTTTAGTCTTGAGAATATTATCTTTATATAAAGCAATCAATGAAGTTATTATTATTCTTCTTTATGATTTTTTTCTTAATAACCCATATTACCTTGCAAGTGATTTGATGGAGACATTGCTTTTTGTTATCATTAATTTTTTTCTAAAGGGTTGAATATAATTATTACACAACTTTAATTTGGTCACCTATTTCATTTCATGATGTCGTTGAAAATGATAACCATTGGAATTGCTTATTAAACAGTTGTTGTTGATCACTTACCTTTTACTGCTTCTGATATTTGCTCTTTTCTTTTCCTTTGGGCTGATCAAGATTGGATTTGCCATTTCAGGACATTCTTTTGGCTCCAATTTTCAGTTAACACAGGAAGACCAACTTAGAAATTACAATTAAAATTAGTTAAATGGATTAAAAAGTATTATGTTAGAACAATTCATATTTTAAAATTTTCTATTTTCTTCCTCTCAATATTTTGATAAGTCTCATATGTAAAATAAGAGTAGGCATAGATTATTTTGTTGACTCGAGAGTGTTCTTCTTCTTAAGCCTTATGATTAAAATGTTTATAAATATCACGTGTTTATTATAAAAGTTTAACTAGTCATAAAAATCTAATTAACTTCATTATATGGGTAAGTTACTTTTAATTGAATTAAAATGTCATATATAAAGTAAGAGTCTAATTAACTTCATTAAGTAGATAAGTTACTTTTAATTGAATTAAAAGTTTAGTTTAAATTTGATATAGCCGTCCTTCTCTCATTTTCTTTCATCTTTTTCTCTTATAGTTTACTTTTCTCAAGCAAAGATGGGTGATTTTTTTATCATTTTTGGTTTGAAATCGCCATTTTTTTCTTTCATTTTCTTACTTAATAAAGTAGTTCTTCCATGAAAATTTAGGTTTTTTTTTTTATCGTTTTATCGACGTTTGGTTTATCGTCGGTTTGTTACGATTGATGTTGTTCGTCGTCTTATTATAATGTTTTATCACATGAGACCGATTCGAGACGTATAAAGGAAGATTTGATGGTCAGATATATTAAACTATGGTCGTCGTATGTTGAAGAGTTAGATTCTGAATATTACAGTCTTATTTATCAAATTTGTAGGCATTATGCGATTTTTATCTTTATTAATCAGAATATTATTTGCATCCTGTATAGTATTTAACTCTTTGTGTTTTGGTTTATCATTCATTATGAGTTTGAATCAATAATATAGTTTCCTTTAAAAAAAAAAGTTTGTTTGCGATTATTTTGAAAAAAAATTCTGTTCTTAAATAAAAAATCGTGAAAAAGCATTAGTGATCAAATATTGTTTTCTCTTCCAAAAAACAATGTACTTTCATTTAATATATATTGATTATTTAATATGTAAAATGATTAAATATACAACATTTAACATACAAAACATTTTTAAAATACATTTAAAAAATATTAAGATCGTTTTAGGTTTTCAAACAGAATTCTGCTATATAAAACAACATTGAAAAATTGCAAGAACCATGTCTCTTAAACATTGTTTTCCTAAAACAGTTTTGAAACAATATATTTTTGTATCAAATTAACATTGATTTTTTAATAAAGTGTCAATAGAGTTAAAAAGATGATTTGAGACCTAAAGGGGTAGATTTTAGTCTAAGACTTTTTAGGGTTTTGGTTCAATGATCATCAATTCAAGTCCTTTTAAGAGTATTGAAGTTTATTGATAATTAACTTTTTATGCGTGATTAGTCAAAAGGTGTGCATAAACTGACTAGGTTTATAATTTAAAGAAAGTGTATACCATACCATTTGAAAAGTATAGATTTTTTTAATTTCAGGTTAACATTTTATAATTTATGTAGAAAAGGGAATGGGTGGGTAGAGAAATGATATTGTTTATAACAATTTGGGTAAAGTAATTTCCATCATAGCCTCTCACCAAACATATTTTCAGCAGAGTTTCCACTTCTAACCATGACCGTGGGGCCCAGAGGAGGCAAGCCCATCGAGAACACGTGGACAAGAAAAATGCCTGGCCGTCTGGGTCTCGATCTCGATCTAACGCGCTTCGGGCGCGACTTTCCGGTATAAATGATGATAGCGGTTCCATACGTTTCTAAATAAACACGGTTTAAGCATAATTGATGTCGCATGCATGTCACGTGAGTTTCTAACTTTTGTACATAAAAAAAGATTCAATGCCGAGATTTATATTGATAGAATTGATTTTGTTTTTGAGATACGTCGTTTATATCGTATAGATTAAAATTTTATATGAAAAAACTTAAATCTTAAAGAAAATTGAATTTAATGATGCTCACTTCGTTCGTATAATTAGTTTTTACATACATTTAAAAAATATATATAAGGGCTTTTTATCGTATGTAGGATGTCTTGAGTAAGTCGTGAAACAATAAAAAGTCTTTCATTATATCATATTTAAATTAATTATCATATAAATCAAAATAACTATAAAAACGATAAAGATCTATCATATAATATAATTGTATTATGAGATTCGAATTTAAGACCATTGATTAGGATATAAGAGACAACAACCATCTGGGGTGATAAAAAACACCCATATTTGTTACCCTTGTCATGAACTGGTGGATATATCACATCAAAATGTAAAGGCAAAATATTTAGATCTTACTCTAGGTCTTAAATGACATATACTTTTATTTTCAGCCTTTTGGATTGTCCCTTCGACCCTAAGGGTAAGGATACCCTATGTAATGTGTAGGTCACTTTTTACTGGGTCCTGGGCTTTCTAGTCCATGCCTATTCCTCATATTAATATCTTACCTATAACAAGTTAGACTAACTTTTGCTGCGTATTAAGTTGTTGTATTTGTTTTACAAATATTATAGTGTATCAGGCTTTAGGACAAGTAACTTTTAACTCAAAAAATATTTTTAGCACAAAATTTTGAAAAAATTTATAGGTTACATTTAGTTAAGAAAAAAAAATTGAGTTGGTTAAAAGAAAAAAGACGAATAAAATAAAAATAAATATTTGAAATTGATATATATATATATCTTAAAAAGAGTTATCTCAATGACAAAAGGATAATATAATTTAAAAGTTCACAAATGTATTTTTTTTTGACAGCTTCACAAATGTTTTTTTGACAAACACTTCACAAATGTATTCATTGACTTGCAAAAATAAATCAAGTAATTCTAAATTACTGTTGAAAATACCTATCAAAATATTTTTATTAGTATACAATCTAATTGGCACCTTTCAAACGGATGTGTTTATTTTTTTGGGAAAAGGAACGACTGATGTGTTGTTGAGATATAAGATAATGCTACTGATTGATAAACAAAAGATTTATGTAATGTATAGTCGAATATCTAATATGATCCCACAAAATTTAATTTCTTTAACATATTCAAATGGAAATTCGAATAATCACCCACTAATCAACAAGAGAGATTGAACAAATGAAAGAAATACCTATTGGAAATTCTTCTTTTCTTCAAGCAAAAAGAACAAAAATAGACTTAGATCAATTCTTAAAATACCTTTTTAAATATTCATCAATATCATTGCCTCGACTATTTACGTAATATAAAAGCAAATGATTATCCATGCCCATTAACTAATAAAAAATATAAGTACATATAATGCTGTAAATAATAACCTTTACATATTCATAATATAACTCACAACTAGAATGTTTAATATTTTAAAATGCTAAATACAGAAAGAAAGAGGTCTCATGTTTTAATCTCAATGATAATAATTTATTATATTTATTATATTATAACTAAAATGTTTAGCAGTCAAAATAATTATTATTTATATTATAAGGTTAATCCATCTATGTTTGATCATCTTTGAAGGAAAAAAATATATTTAAGTAGTTTAAGTTGACTAAACAAGAGATTATCACAAAATCAAATCATGACTGCATTTTTTATTTTTGTTGGAAAACCAATTTGTCGGCCATTATTATATTAAATTTAATTCGGAAAATAGGTTGAAACGTGAGACATGGAGCTAAGGTAAGTTCAAAAAATAATTGAATCCTAGGTTTTTAGGCTGTTTTCTAGATTCACTAAAAAAACGTTGTTTTTTCTTAAATTTGTATTTATCTAGAAATCAAAGTTTTTTGTGCGACTAATGACTAAGTGGAATGCATTCTTCAAAGCCATCGATGGCATCTAGGAAAGTGCAATTAAAACCTTAAATTAAATTAAACTAATTGAGTCCATGAAGAACACGTGTTAATGACAGTACTAGTCCAATCTAGTTTTTAATATTGACTCTGTAAGAAGGGTGCTTATCAATGCTTGTTTCTCAAATTTCTTTTATAATACATGAGAAAAAAGGAAAAAAAAAGACTACGATATATGTTTGAATAAGCTTTAAGACTAATAGACTAAAATATTGTATCCTAAAAATTCAAAGAGATTCAAGGTTTATATGAAAAGTGTTTTTGGTATTATATTTGAAAAACAGTTTTTGGGAACCATTTCTAAAATTTTGTAAAATAAAAATTTGTTTTAAACCTAAAATATCATGAACACATTTTATTTTATTTTATTTTAATATGTTTAAAATAATTTATATATTGTGTTTTCCATATTTGTGTAATTATTTTTAATTAGTTCTATGAAAAACAAGTTAAAAAGAGTGTGTATAATACCAAAGGATGTTCCAAAACATAATGCTTTCAAAAAAAAAAATGTTCCAAAACAAAATGTTTTCTATTTTTAAAAAGCTAAAATAAAATGTTTCACATAATTTTTTTCGTTATCAAAAAAATGTTTTCTTTTTAGTTTCTGCATTGATGTTTTTCAATCGGCCATTTGGAGCGTGTTGGGGTCGTTAGTAGGTCTGGTATTCTTGGTGGGTTGTTACGAGGCTACGGATATGGCACTCCTCTGCCAAAAGCAGAAAGAATGTGGGTCGCGAGGCTTCGCCGTGGCGGCTCCCGATCTAAGTCAGTTCCTCGTTGAGAGAAAGATGGCTCTTCCCAGAGGGGCGAATGTGTTCACGTGCCTTTCAGATGGGGCGGCGCAGTATTTTATAGTATATGTTTTTAAGGTTGGATGATTAGGATTCTTTCCCGTGGGCAGGGATATTTCTTGCTTTTATCGGTATCGGATTTGATTAGGATATTAGTGGAGCGAGTTTTATTTTAAATCCACCTTCTTCCTCATTAGGATAAAGCCGTCTGAGGATGGTACATTATATCGTAGATTATCTTATTTTCCTTATTGGTGAGATTTATTTGGATTTGCAGGATAATATTTTATTATGGATTATTACATTTCCTTATCGACGAGATTTATTTTGATTTGCGGAATGTGGGCTTCTGAGATTACCACAATCGGCCTTTAGACGTCTTGATTTTAACTTGTATCGTTAAAAATTTAGCGTCGAAGGCACGAGAGTGCTTCAATGGAGCCCAGCCTTCTTTGGGTTGCGAGTGGGCTATGGGCCCATTTTCAAACCTATCGGTTGCCCCGGCCCTTGTGTGCGGTGGCGTGGCAAAGGGTGTAACATTCTGTGCTCGGTGCAATTTCCATGTGTCTACTCGGGGTTGGGGTAGTTAAGGCTTGGTCGTCGTCATACGCCTTGCGATAATGATGACTTCTTTTGGTTTCATTCATCTAAAAACCTTTCAGTTCTCCTTGTTTTAACCCGCGGACATCCTCATCTTGTGTGTTTTTGAATCTGAAACTTTTAACAAACTTACTTGGGGATTCGGGCTTACTCTTCCTTAGTTTCCATCGACCTTGTGCAAAGTCAGCACTACAGGCGTCTTTTCACGAAATAGCTTTTCCGTTTTATTCTGGGACCAGCGTGTGCTCTCTCTTTGGTGATACGTCGAGGCATAGGGTTAGGAGTGCGCGAGTTTCGTTCCCATTACACCCCGCTATCACCATGGAATTAAGTCACTCTTCTTCTCTGCGATATTGGAGGTGGCTGCCCCGGTACAGCTGCCGGTTACGTGACTGAAGCTACTCCGACCGTTTTGACCGTGGTCGATCTTCGAGATGCTCCAGGGGTGCCCCCTTTTCCCTTAGACAAGGGTAAGGGGAGAGTAGACCAGATTAAGTATCCTGGGGGGTCAGAATATCTACAATCCGCCGTTCAGCATGCTTTGGCTGTGGGGCCTAGCAAGGTTGGTCCCTTGTATGGGGCCACTTTCGCTAGGCGTTACCGACCTCCTTTTGGCGTCCGAGTTTGGTCCCCTGATGTTTTGACCTCTTATGTGGTTTCCGTACCTAAGATGGTATGCTTCTTTAAAGTAGCTTTCGATAATGGTCTTCGCTTCCCTCTGCATCCCTTCATAAAAGGGGTTTTGCAATACTTGATATGCATCCTTCTCAATTTTTAAGCCTAATGGTTGGGAGTATTTTAGTTTGGTCTGTTGGTTTTCTTCCCCCAAGACGGGGCTCGGTGTTCTAAGTATAGCTTTGCTCCTTTATCTTTTTAGTGCGAAGAAAGCGTAGGGTTTCACTCTATTTTCGAGCGTCTTTGGTATACTCTGGTGATTTCCGATCTTCCCTCTTCCCACAGGCTTTGGAAGGAACGCTACTTCTTTGTTAGCGGCCGCAATTGGGAATATAACCCTCTTGACAAGGACGACACCCTGGGCGTTCCGGTTGCTTGGACCACCCCCGAGAATCTGCGTGAGTGTCGCTTTGTTTTTGGTATAACTTGTATGAGGTTGTTGGATATCTCTAATTCTGCATTGTTCACATGCCTCTCAGTGCTTTCGACCGATCTGACCCGAGATAACACCCATATCTTGGCGTTGGGTGAGTGTCCTCCACGTCCTTGAGGCGTGAGGTGGATATTCTGGCCCTTGAGCTCGAAATTATTTGCATTTCTTTGCTTTGAGGCCTTTGCCTCCTTCCACCATCTCTGAGTCTCCATCGGGACCTCTGGCACGCCGACCCACGAGGGAGAGATTACGGCTCGGTTGGAAATGTCGGAAGCCCGGGCGTGAAAGCGGAAGACCTTGGACTCAGTTGAAAAGATGTCGGCCCGGCTTTAGTCAAGGATACGAAATTGGGGCGTCTTCTCTTCTCCCAGTCTACCCATGTCCAAAAGTCGAGCAGTGTTGTAGCCTCGGTTGAGGCTCTTAAAGTCTTGAGTTCGCGGCCAGTTGGTCTGTTGTAGAAACAAGGTCCCTCCCGGTAGAGCCCGTTGGCGGCCGTTAGCGGTCATGCCCATCAGCCCATGCGGAATCGCTGCGAAGAGTGTTAGGCCGCGCTTCAGGCGGAAGGATTGAAGAAGAAGGACTCCGAAACTAGCGGAGATGGCGACTCCTTGCTTCTCAATGTCGAACTCGCGGCAGGCGTGGTCTCGTCCATTCTTAAGGATTCTGACCTCAATAGGTCGAGCGTGCTGCTCGTTGATGAGGCTTTGGCTCTGTCCCTCCAAGGGGTCGCCTCTGTAAGTTCCCATATCTTGTCGTGTCTGGTTTCATTCTGAGTTGAGTGTTGATCTTGCATTGGATATTGATTCTACGTTGAGTGTGGCAGGTGGCTACTCATTTGAAGGGTTTGGCCAAAAAGGCCAAACTAAACGAAGGCCATGCCAAAGCTGCCCGGGTTTACAAAGGCGGGTGGCCCTTGTCAGCGGGGCTGAGTGCGGGGGTCGGGTGCGTATGACAGAGGTGAAGCAAATATGATTTGGCACCCAATCTGTTTGGGCTGCATATGTCGCTGCTGGGTCGGGTAGAAGATGAGGCGAAATGGCAGGAGCGACCGGCGAGCCGAGAGTTCGGGATGAGGCTGAGTCTCTTGTGAAATGACTTGCTAGAGCTAGGGACGGGTTGCGATGCGCTAGTATAGACTTGAGATGGTTAGGGATGAGCTTCTTATCGGGCGAGCTCACGAAGTCTAAGGAAGAATACGTGCGGTCAAAAGATGAAGCTGCGCGATAAGAGCAGCCTCTTGGATGGGGCTTGTCGTAGAGGCCTCTCCGTACAAACTGGCGAACGCTGACTGAGAATGCCATGGGGCTGCGTGGGGATCTTCATCAACAAATAACTTTGGTTGCTCAGCGGGATGAAGTTATAGGAGGATTGAGGGATGAGGCCTGTACTCAATGGGCTTCTAGGTGGCTTGCCTTTTAGAGAAAAGCTGCTAATGCCTACCCCGGCTTGGACTTGACTGACATCCACACAGCGACAAGGAGGTGAGGGCCCTCTCTGTGACTATTAGGCTTAGGACACCCGTTGAGGCCCCTCCTTCTTCATCCTCTGCTCCTCCTTCTAATGCCTGATTGGCGGTGCATATCGATGTCGGTTTTGTTTTATTTATTTTCTTTGGGCACAGGACCCGGGAGACGTATGTAGCCTTTTCCTAAATAAATGTTTATTTTTTATCACTTCTGTCTCTACTTATGCATTTCGCGCTGTTCTGCATGAACTGAATTAATTTCTTGGCTACATTGCCTGAGTTGAGCGTCTGTGCTGAGCAGCTCCTGGGCTGTATGGCTAGAGTTGAGCAGTTGAGCTCTCAAAATTGAGCTGCCGGGCTCCTGGCGTTGAGGCCTTATGGGTTGAATAGCTAGGCGATCGACTCTAAGGTTGCATCTTTGTCTGAGTAGTCGGAGCTTGTCAAAGCGAGGCCTCTTTGGGCTCCGGTGAGGTCTTGTGGGCTAAAGCTGGTGACCCGACTCTTAGGTTGCGTGGCTGTGTAGAGTCGTCGAGCTCATCGAGGCCCAGGCTCTTGGGCTCAGACCTTTGAGGCCTTGTGGTGGCTTCGGTGAAGCCCGACTCTTAAGGGCTGCGTGGCTGTGCGGAGTGGTCGAGGCTTGTTAAGGCGAGCCTCTTGGGCTCAGGGCGAGGCCTTAATGGGATTTGAAAAACTGGTGATCGACTCTTAGAGGCTGCGTGGCTGTCGCGAGTGGTCGAGCTCGTCAAAGCGAGGCTGGCTGGGCTCGGCGAGCCTTGTGGGTTGAAGCACGAGTTGATCGACTCTTAAGGGCTGCGACTGGCTGTCTGTGAGTGGTCGGACTACGTCAAGGCGAGGCTGGCGGACTCCCGGCGGCGAGGCCTTGTGGTACGAAAAGCTGGTGATTGCTGACTCTTGGGGCTGCGTGGCACGTGCGGAGTGGTCGAGCTCGTCAGTGAGCCTCTTGGGCTCCGGCGAGGCCTTAGTAGGCGATGTAGCGAGGCTAATCGATCTTGGGGCTGCGTGGCTGTGCGAGTGGTCGAACTCGTCAAGCGGTTGCTAGGCTCGGTAGAGCCTTGTGGGGTGAAAAGCGAGGCGTCGACTCTTAAGTACAACGTGGCACGTACATAGTGGTCGAACTCGTCAAAGGCGGGCATTGCGTGCAATATTCGACCGATTTTTTGGAAAGGCCTTGAGTGTCTTTATCTTTAGTTCATGGAGAATTGCAAGCGATTAGCGGCAATTTCGAGTGCTTTGGCCTTCTTATAAATGGCGCCTTCATTGTATGGGTTTATGCGGATATTTTTGCCCTTTACGGTGCATGCGAGATCTGCCTTGAAATGAAGAGTGAGAAGCGATCAGTCTTCGCCGGGGATCCTTTGAAGATTCTTGTTCGATTTTGTTGGACCTCTGCTCAGGTAGGATGAGTTTTCCCTAGTCTCCCTTTATGGGAGTTATGTTATTCACAGCTTCGTGCTAGGAATCGTCCGAGGAGAGGCGGGTACATTTCCTGTGCCGCTTTCTCTATTTTCTATTCTTCTTTCTCTTCCTTCTCCTTTCTTCTCTTTCTTCTTCTCTTTCATTCTCTCTTTCTTCCTTTCTTCTTTTCTTCCACATCTCATTCTCCCTTTTTTTCTTTCCTTTCGCACAAACTCTTTCCATCCATTTTTTCTTCTTCTCCTCTTTTCCACCTTTATGCCCTTCTTCCATTAATTTTCATCTCATTTTCCTTTCCTCTTTCCTTCTTAAAGGCTTTTTTTTTAGGAGCGCATCTTGTGTACTTTCAAAGTATACTGGATGACACTACTGATTGTAATTGAATGTAATTTGATTGGAATAAAGAGAGACTTTTACCTTTTTGATCATGAACTTTCACATTCTGTTGTATATAATTTTTCTAAGCATTCTATGTACGAAATTGTTTGGGAGCGGTAATAAAATAACCGATGCGCGCTCAAATAATCATCACGAAAGTGATAATGCTTCATTTAAGATTACAAATCGAGGTTTAGTGATAAAAACGCTTAAGGTGTTCCGCATTCCAAGCATGATGTAGAACTTTTCCACTGCATGCGGGCTCATGTTGCCGGTCGATGGCGGGGATATGATGGGGCCGCGGTTGGGGCTTAGTTTCCATCGCGGCGGATTCTTCCTTCTTTGGCGGGAGCTTCTTCAAGACTAGGTCACCTGGCATGTAGCTCATGGGTTTGACTTTTTGGTTATAATACCTCGCCGTCTTCCTTCGGTAATCTTCAGTGCCCCTTAGGGCCTGCTCACGCTTTTCATCTAAGAGGTCCAAATTTAGGCGGAGAGCCTCGTCATTTGTGTTCAGCTGTCTGACTTGATCCTTGGGGACTTAACTTGGGCACCGACGGGGGCTCACGCCGGTGCAGGCTAGGCGAGATGGGGTTTCTGGGTTCTTGACTTGCGGCGTAGTCACAGCCAGGCCCATAACACCTCGAGGAGGTATTCTACCTATTTGCCTTTAAGATCTTCCAATTTGGTCTTCAATGCGGCCTTAAGGGTTCTGATGGTGACTTCTGCCTGACCATTAGATTGCGGATGTCTTTGAGGGCGATGTGTGTTCATAATTCCAAGCTCGCACAAAAATCCCTGAACTTGGCGTTGTCAAATTGCTTTCCATTGTCTGATACTAGGGCTCTTGGGATACGAGCACATATGATGGCTCGCCACACAGAGTGCGTATCTTACGTTGCATGATTGTGACCAAAGTTCGGCCTCGGCCCACTTGGTGAGTAATCTGCGCGATGATGAATTTACAGTAGCCTTCCCAGGCGAAGGTCGATGTCCAAACCGCCCAGTAGAGCGAGGGCTTATGGTGATGTGAAGGCTCGAGATGGGAGCGTGAGATCTTGGCGTGCTCCTGGCAAATCTTGCATCTCCTGACTAGGTCGGTCGCATCTCTGATGTCATGGGCATTAGTATCCGCGCCCAAGACCTTCCTGCTAATGCGAGCTCGTGCTGATTTCGCATACACCTTCGTGTACTTCCCTTAGCACATATTCAGTATTTTTTCCCGCGATGCATTTAAGGATGGGTGTGAAGAAACCTCGCTTGTAAAGGCTTCCCTTATGATTAGTGAATCTGGCTGACCTCGTCTTGATTTTAGCTGCTTCTTTCGGGTCGTCGGGTAGATGTCCATCTATTATGTAATCCCAAATGGGGTCCATCCAACTCTGCTCGGACTGGAGTTGCAGAGCGCTTTCACGTCCACGAATCTATAGAAATACGTAAGGTATTTGACAGTGTTGACTGCGAGGTCTTCTGTGAGAGTTTGTCGCTAGTTTTGCCAAGGCATCGACTTCGGGTTCTACGCTCGGGGATATGCGACTGGACCAAGCGCGAACTTTTGATGAAATCCGAGTACCTTTTTGAGGTATAGGATCATTCTTAAAACTTTGGCTTCGTAGGTGTCTATTTGTCTTACTACCGAGCAGATCATTGTGGGCCTCAAGGCTGGTCAATTTCTAGTGAATGGGCGAGGTTGAGGCCTGCTATGACGGCCTCATATTCGGCCTCGTTGTTGGAGGCTTGGAATCCGAATATGAGCGCATACTCAATGTCTATTCCTTCTGGGGAGGTCAGGATTAAACCGGCTCCGCTTCCTTGTACGTTTGTGGCCCCGTCTACAGAAAGTTTCCAGATGGGTTGGTCAGTCGGTGCTTAAGGTGTTCTGCGAGGCTCGGCGAGAGTGAGTCCATGGCGAAATCACCTGCTAAAACTGCCCTTTTATTGCGGGTTTAAACATATATGATGTCGAACTCGCTCAGCTCTATGGCCCACTTCATCATCCTTCCTAAGGTCTTTGGTTTATTTAACACTTGCTTCATCGGATATTCTGTTGGAACTTCTATGGTATGAGCACGGAAGTAGGCGAACACCATTTGTGATTACTAATGCAAGATTAATTTCTCCCATCCTTGGGTGCCTCTCTCCACTCCTCTCTCTCAAAGCACCCGGCTATGATAGTAAGCGGGTGCACTTTCAGTCTTTGTCCACTGAAGAGGATAATATTTTAGTTGAGAAGTGCGATACCGCTAAGTATAGAGTGAGAGCTCCCCCTCTATGGGGCTTACGAATGGGGGAGCTCAAATATGTTTCAATCTTTGAGAATCTTCTTCGCGCCGTATCCGTTGAAAGGCCTTCTTCGAAACTTGGAAGAAAGGTGACATTTATCACTTGCCACGGATGCGAATCGGCAAAGTAGCAATCCTTCTGTCGGGCCAATGGACTTCATCACGATGGCGGCGGCATGTCGAGCTTCTTTTTATTTTATGGATTTGCCTCAATTCCTCGGTGGTTGACGCTATGAAACCTAGGAATTTTTCCGGTTGATACTCGAAGCGCGCCAAATGGATTCGATTTCATGTTGTACTTCCTCGGGATGCGGGCGCCTCGGACAGATGAGCTATGTGGAGCTCGGCAGTGGTGGATTTTACCAACATGTCATCTATGTACACCTCCATGGTCGTTCCTATCTGCTTCTGGAACATCCTGTTCACTGGCCTCTGGTAAGTAGCTCTTGCGTTCTTGAGCCCAAAAGGCATCACAAGATAACAATAGGTTCCCTGCCCTGTGATGAACGAGGTCTTTTCTTGGTCATCTGGGTCCATGCTGATCTAATTGTAGCCGGAGAAGGCATCTATAGCGAGGATTTCATGGCGGTTGTAGGCGTCGATGGTAGATCGGCAAAGGGAAAGCGTCTTTTGAGTGCGCTCAGTTGATGTCGATGAAGGCGATCAGAGCCATGCGCTACATTTGCTTGCGGCAAGTCTGACGTTGGTAACCATTCATGATATTAGCCTCTCTAATAGTGCTCCCGCTTGGAGGTTTGCCGACCTCGTTGATAAGCTTTTTACCGCATGCGTGACTCCTCCTCTTTTGTTTCTTGGCGAAAGAATGGTGACGTTGACGTGAGTAATTATAGTAGGGTCGAAATTCCTCCCACATGTCCGCTGCTTCCACTCGAAGGCGTCTTTGTTACATCTTTCCGAAAAATGGGTGAGAGGGCTTTTGGGGTCTTCCGCTTCATTTTGGGGAGCCGATGTAGGTGGTGTTTAAGTGCGTCATCCAATGGTCTGGGTTCGGCTCTTACGAGGGCTCAGGTCGGGTGAACACCTCGTCGCTCATGTCAAGCTCATCCAGAGATATGTTATGACCGTTTTTTTTTGCTTCATAGATCTTTGAGTAGCATTCCTGGCCCTCGTTGGTCTCCTCGAACCATTCCTACTCTCAACTACGGTAGGAAACTTGATCATCATGTGGTAGCGGAGAATGAAAAGCATTGCATTGAGAGAGGGTCTTCCTAACAACATATTATATGCAGATGGGGCGTCTATAACGAGGAATCTTGCTGTCGTCGTTGCCTAGCATGGGGGATCTCCCAAGGTGAGTACTAGCTGTATTGAGCCCAAGGGTAATACTTTTTCTCCGGAAAATCCTCACAGATGGGTGTTGACGGGTTCCATTCTCTCCCTTCCAATGCCCATCTTATGAAGGCGGGAATGATGTCGGTGAACTTCCGTTGTCAACTAGGACCCGGAGATGGACCCGTTTTGTTGGCCCTGGCCCCTTTCGAATTACCGGGGGTAGTCATGGGCGTGCTTGCATCCCTCCAGGTCTGAGTCAGAGAACGTTATGGATGTGTCGAGCCGAGGCAGTTTGGACACAGCTTGTACTTCCGCTATCTCTTGACGTCTTGCCGCGGATGGGCTTTCTCCCGGATCGAGGTTAGTTCCCTCACTGCTGAATCCCTCCACGAGATCCGTGGATTTTTAAATTTCATTGGTCTTTGAGGTTGTTGTCTGTCGAGGTGGTGGTGGGTGAATTTGTGACGAGCTTGGTTGAGCTTGATTTGAGGTGATTTTCGGGGTATGAAGTGTCGAGATACCACCGCCGTGTGGATACTCTATTTCCTTCTTGAGTTGTATGCAATCATCAGAGTGCGGTGCCGTAATCCCTTTGGAACTCATGATATCTGGTGTTTGATATCTTGTGAGTCACGACTTCATTTGAGTTGGCCACCTCGGGAGCTGACGTTTCGTGCCAGCGTAGGACTGATCTTGAGAAGCACTAAGGGTGAGCCGTCGAGGTGGTCGCGTTGTCGTCTTCGAGTTGCGGTGGGCACAGCGATCTCTGAGGTTTCAACACCCCAGGACCGTTCTCCATCTTTGCTTTGGAGACCTCATTCGCTATCTTTTAGGTACCGGGTCTAAAGTAAGCTTATTGTCTCCTTTTTCTTTATAGGTGGAGGCTCCCTTTCTTGGATATGAGGCTTCTTAAGCTATTAATGTACTTCTCTGCTTTGCGAGCACCTCGACCATGCTGTGGGGATTTTGGATGAAGCGTAAGTCTTTATTAATACTCCTAATCAGCCCGATGAATGCGGTGATAAGCGAACTTTTCGTCGGGTATATCTGCGCCGGAGACTCTGCGTTGAACCTTTGAACATAGGACCTCGGACTCTCTGCCAGGCTCTACTTACGTGGTCAATAGATGGTAGCCCGGCTTTCTATACGTCGACCCCAATGAAGTGAAGGCGAGCGCCCAATGGATAACTCTCTGAATGAGGAGATTGAGTGAGCCTTCTGCCGTTCTGAGTGAGCTGTGATGACTCTTATCATACGGGGTCTTGATACCCATTACAACTCATTTGGTTTTGTAAGTGTTGAGATGATCAACTGGATCCCTGACACCATCAAATGCTTTCACTTGTGGCATTACGAACAGGCTGGAAGGGAGTAGAGCACTCGGCCTTGAGCGGTGACTTCGGTCTGTTACGCAGAGTGTCCATAGTGGCCGGGGAAATGGCGTCCTCGACCACCTCTTTCACCGCGGCGAAATATTGAGCTCTTGAATCACCAGCGCCCCATGATTGCTCACGCTCGCGAGGAGATGCGTAAGTTCTTGATTCCGACACCGCCCTCGGTGTTTAGCCGTTGCCCTCCTCTCCAGGGGCCAATTGCGGTCCATGCCCCTGGCTCTGGTGGATCTGCCCCTGTTCGACCCACCTCGGGGGAATGTGCGAGATTGTGTTGCCCTTCGCGAGGAGGAAAGTTGTGACCTTCTGACTTGTCGTGCCTCCACGTGGGCGTTGCATCTACGGTGAGTTGCTCCTAACTCTCCTGCTCGGGGCGTTGGTTGGTGGCGACGCCTCCACAGTTCATTAAGCATTGCTTACAGCAGCGCCCGGGAGGTGTTGTCCCCGTCACACTGGCGGATCATCTTGGTGGATTGACGTTGCTCCTGCCATGTTCAGGGTTAAATACCATCGATGGCGAGAGATGGAGTCTTTGTTATCAAGAGTATGGGTTCCCATGGGCGTGGCCCGATGATGGTTTTTCAGCAGGTTAGGGTGGGCGTGTTGGGGTCATTGTCTTGGAGTCTGAGTTTGCTGGTGCAAGTGCATTACTATTGAGCTCTGGATATGCCTCCTCTGCAAAACAAGAAAGAGAATTGGGTTGAGGAAGCCGCCAGTGGCGCTCAAATCTTTCAAATCCCGATTCCTCGTTGAGAAAAGATGGAGTACACTTGGCGAGTGTTGCGTACCTTTCACCAGATGGGGTGAATCTGATATTTCAGTATATGTTTTACGAGTTGGATGATGATTAAGATTCTTTCCCATTGGGCGGGATATTTCTTGCTTTATCAGTGTTAGTTTGATTAGGGATATTGTGGAAGCGGAGTTTATTTGAATCATCCTTCTTCTCATTGGGGATAAACGATCATGGGATGGCTGTCCATATCGAATTATCTTATTTTTCCTTATTAGTGATATTTATTTGGATTTGCGGGATAATATTTTATTAGGGATTATTCTATTTCCTGTCGATGAGATTTATTTTGATTTTACGAGAATGTGGAACTTCTGAATTACCCATATGACCTTTGGGTCGTGTGGGTGGGCCTTCGTGCAGATGACATCAAAGACAGTGCTTCAATGGACGCGCCCTTCTTTGGGTTTGGCTAGTGGGCCTACAAGCTGCATTTTCAAGCGCATACGGTCCTATAAAATTTTCTTTTAAAAACGGTCATCCCAAGCAATACTATCATAACGATAAACTAGTTTTTCTATTGTTATCTCTATAGGAATTTATAAATTTATAAATTAATTTAAAATTTATCAAATAGTCGTGATACTCAAAATAACAAAATTTTGAATTCACAAAATCAATAAAATCTAATTAAAAACATAATTTTTGTTTATTAAAGAATGAGCTATGAAATATCTCTCTTTGATAGAGGTGTCCCAACCCCTCTTTATTTCACTTCTGTCATGGCCTCTTTTTGTGTGAAAATTAATTTAACAAACTATAACTAGAATTTAAAAAAAAAAGCTTGACTTGATAACATAAAGTATAATATAAGAGAAAGAATACTGTATTAAAAAGCAATATAAGAAAAGAATACTAAGTTATATTTGAGTACTGTTGGCAAAGATATCAAGAAAAATGGTTTTTATATTTATTTTACAAGATTCCTCATATATATATATAATTTACAATAAAAAGTATAAGAAATATAAATTGCAAATCAATAAAATATTCATATGCCTTTAATTATTTATTTTGATATAATGAAAATAAATAAATAAAATGATATCTTTAAAATTTTATTTTCCAAATTTTCTTTCTTTTTAATCATTACTTTTCCATTTGCTCTTCCACCACCAGTGTGAAAGCCTAAATATGGATTAGAGAATAAAAGAGTTTGCTCATATATGACAATATTGTCAATGCAGAGCAATGTCAACTGATGAAGTGGGTGGGAGTTCAAACTATCTGCATGTAAAATAGAAAATTAAGCTTTGCTCACTGAGTAATTAGATCCCTACTTGTGCCCTTGTAGTCAATACCTGTAAAGAATCTGACAACTGTCAAACATGTTGCAATAGAGGAACCAAGCCTTTGCTTTTGAAAAATGCTTCTATAAAACACTTTAAATGATGAAAACCTTCCAATAAAACTTTTTATTTTTTTTTTATTTTTAGTGGCCATCTTCTTGCTTTAGAGATGAAATAAAGCACCTTTTTCGTAGTTTTCTTTTTTTTTTTTTTTTTTTTGGGAGGGGGTGGAGGGGTTCATGTAGGGGAGGGGTTCATGTACGTGCCTATCCTTGTTAGATGTTTGAGGTTTCATTTGTCTCCCATTCATTGTAATTTTTCCTTAGATAAAAAGTAATGTGGACCATATTATTAGAGATAATATAAAGTTTGACTTTGGTAATCATGGTTATAGGACTTGGACCGTACTTGTTGCTCTATGGCTACCATTTTTTGAGACATCTTTCTTTAGCTTGCTTTCATACAAAAACCAATAATTTTGACCCATCCCATCTCAAGAAAAATTATGGGCATTGGTGGAGTTTTCTTTTTCTCACTCTCATTTCTTTTCTTTAAAAGTTTTTTTTTAGATCTTGTGTGCTATGGCTAAGGCTTAGTCAATAGCTGCAACCTGGCATCTCAAGTCTCATTTGTTGAGTATTTGCAATAAAATTGTCGTAATTACCTTATGTTTAGATCAACTCTAAAAAATGCTTGATTACATTTAAGCTTGGTATAGTATTTGAATAATTTTATTTAAAGAGTCTATAATTTAATACAACAATTAGAATTCTAAGCTTATTGTAGTTTATGTACTTTCAAATGGATCAATCAAGTTGATGTCAACTTGAACCTAACTTAAATTAATAAATCATCTACTTGATCTTAAGCTTATCCTAACCAAATTCTTATTCAAGATAGCAATCGAGTCAACCTAATTTCAATTTTTCAAACTTAGGTTGAATGGTTGAGATTTGATTGATTGAACTAGGTGTCAGTAATCAACATAATTCAAGATTGTTTGAACCTTCTCCAAAAATCTAGCTCAAATTAAATTAGAGCAAAACAATATCTTACTCATGCCTAAATTGAATAATCATGGTTGTGTAAACTCACTTATACTTAAACATGTATTGAATTGACTAACTCATAAAAATTACGTGTATAAAAAAAAAAGAATTAAGTCTAATAAAAATTTTATGATATCAATTATCATCAGCTAGGTTTCAAGAAATGCGCTTTAATTTCAAATTTTAACTTTAAAAATAACATAAATTTAAAAGTTACTATACCAATTCTAGCCTTAAAAAGTCGTGTGAGCTTGATTTCAACTTTAATTTCTAATTAAAACAAGAAAGATAAAATATATTATCTATTCGATCTTAAGTTTATCTTAACCAAATTATTATTCAAGATACTTAATCGAGTCCAACCCAATTTCAATTTTTCAAACTTGAGTTGAACGGTTGAGATTTGATTGATTGAGTTAGGTTAATGTTAATCAATATAATTCAAGATTGTTTGAACCTTCTCCAAAAATCTAGCTCAAATTAAACTAGAGCAAAAAAAATTCTTACTCTGCCTAAATTGAATATTAACCATGGTTGTGTGTAAACTCGCTAAACTTAAACATGAGTATTGAATTGACTAACTCATAAAAAATTGCATCTGTATAAAAAAAAATTAAGTCTAATAAAAATTTTTGTGATATCAATTATCAATAATAGGTTTCAAGAATTGGCTTTAATTTCAAATTTTAACTTTAAAATAACATAAATTTAAAAGTTACTATACCAATTCTAGCCTTAAAAAGTCGTTTGAGCTTGATTTCAACTTTAATTTCTAATTAAAAAAAGAAAGATAAAATATATCATCTATTCGATCTTAAACTTATCCTAACCAAATTCTTATTCAAGATACTTAATCGAGTCCAATTCAATTTCAATTTTTCAAACTTGAGTTGAATGAGTGAGACTGATTGATGAGCTAGGTTAATGTTAATTAATATAATTTAAGATTGTTTGAACTCACTTCTCCAAAAATCTAGCGAGAATTATATTAGAGCAAAAAAAATCTCATTCATGCCTAAATTGAATAGTAACCATGGTTGTATGAAACTAAGCAAACTTAAGCGACATGGTATTGAATTATTTAACTACGTAAAAATATATTTGTATAAAAAAGAAAAAGAACTAATAAAAATTTTATGATATCAATAATAGGTTTCTAGAAATTTGGCTTTAATTTCAAATTTTAACTTTAAAATAACATAAATTTAAAAAGTTACTATACCAATTCTAGCCTTAAAAAGTCGTGTGAGCTTGATTTCAACTTTAATTTCTAATTAAAACAAGAAAGATAAAATATTCCAAACAAGACCGAATTGTGCTTACATGTTTAGATAATAGTTGTACTTTGACTTTTTAAACCACAAAGACAAAGACTCTCCCAAACTCACAAGCTAGCTAGCTAGCCTTCAGCTATCTGGACTTACGAGAGTTGGGACATAAAATTCTCCTACCTAGTAGTCATTTATAAATTAAAAAAAGCAGTCTTTAACTAACAGCATTCATATAATAATTTAAGATTAAAAACAATAATCATGTATTTCGATTATATTTCTCCATAGAATCTAAGACGACCATGTCTTCTTCAGTTCTTCGTAAACCAACGTTGATAACATTTACAGACCGACATATGTATAATAATACATACATATATATAATATTTTTCTTCCATTGACCACTTTCTTATTCATAATTACCATTTTATTATTATCTTTTTATTTCAGTCTTTATTGTCGTGCTCCGCCTACCACCGTCTAGAAATATGAAGAATTTTTGCAGTAGAGAAACTTGTCAAGAAAATCAGCACAATATATTTTGTAAGCAATACCATTTTTCCTATACATCCCGAAACGCTTGACTTTAGATATTCACCTCAAGGATATTATCATTTCCTGAAGTAATCTGAATTTGCTAAGCCCCGCCACCATGTGCTTCCATGGAAAAATTCAATCGAACGTTTAAGTTGTGATTGGTTCTTGTAAAATAGTAAGAGAAGAAAATGATAGAGAAAATAAGGGGTCTGTTTGTTTACGGTTTTAGCCCATTTTTATTAAGAAGCATGAAACAAAACAAATGTTTGATTAAATCTTTTTATTTTATTATAAAAACAATTCATTGTGTAATTATTTTTTGGTGTCATTTATTAAAATAATGACATTGCGCCATGACTAAGTTCATCAAGTATATCATATAAAAAATTAAAATTTAAAAAATTTGTGTTGAAGTAAGCTAAATGATGCTAATTTTAAATTATGGTGTCATTTTGAAAAGTGTCGTCATATTGAATATTTTTAGATTTATGGTGTCAATTTTCTGAAAGTGACACCACATACAAAAAATTTCAACTTTTATAACTGGTCCAATTTATTGTATTATATATACTAATTTAAAACATAAAGTAAAATGTTTATTATTTTTACATATCACTAGTAATATAAAAATTTATTGCCTAACTCAAACCATCATCTTCTTTTATCTTTTCTTACATCCATATCTATATAAAAAGTATAATCCCAACAAAATAATATAAAATAATTTCTTTCATATCTCAACAAATAGTTCATTTTATGTAAAAATAAGTAAAATTTTTATGTATGATAAAATGATTTATATGTTAAGTAATTTTTATTATATGAATATAATTTTAATATATTTTTTGTTTAGATCATTTTGGAATAAAATGATTATAGTTTTCATTAAATAATAATCCTATTTCTTCTTCAATTGTTTAAGAAAAATTTTTTTAGGTTATTATATTTATAAACACTTGAAAAATTCTAAAACTCTTTCCAAATAAATAGAGAATAATATTTTAATATATTTTGTTTCAATAATTTTGGAATAAATTGATTTGTTGTTATTTTTTAAATAATAATCTTATAATTAATTTCTATATATGTAATTATAGATAACCATATTTTAATATAGTTTGTTTAGATAATTTTGGAATAAAATTGATAGGGTTTGAAATAATAGACGCGCAGGCCCAAGACGGAGGCCCAAACGTCAAGATTAAAAAACGGACCTAGTACTAGCGATAGACCCTTAATGGTATCCCCCAAATGCAAGCCCGAAATAAATGCCCAACTCGGCCCTTTATAAGGCTAGTAGCCCAAGGAATCCGTATCAGAGGAAAACACCCAATCTCTACCAATCAAGAAAGTAGAATATTTCCTAATTATTCCTCATCAATTATCCCTTATTAATCGGTTTACGATAAGGAAAGAAAATCTTTCACAAAATGGGAGGAATATCGTATCATCGACAAGGAAATAACACTAATCTGTCATCATTTAACTAGGAAAGTTATGCGTGATCATCAATTTATAAATGTCGAGGCCACGTCGGTGAAAGTCACCTTGAGACTTATGCACAAAACTTCATTCTCTAAAGTCCACGATCCTTTTTGTTTCTCTTGCTTGTTTTTGTAGGAGCCCAATGTCCGGAGGCCGACGGATCGGCCAACCAATTTGTGCGCTCGTGATTTCCGATTGAAAAGCACCATAAAAAATGATTTACTTTACTTTTCTTTTAAATAATCTTATTTCTTGTTGAATTGGTCATTTTTAGGAAATAAACCTTTTAGGTTGTAATATTTATAAATACTTAAAATTTTCTTTAAAAAATCTTTTCAAATAAATTATAGGGAAGAATAATTTAATATATTTTGTTTAGATAAATTTAGAATGAATGATTTATTATTATAATTTTAGATATTTTATGAGTAAATCAATCATATCTTTCACATGGGGATGACATTCATATTAAATTCAAATCTTACGACCTTGAGCCTATAGGTAAGTTGGTTGTTTAACATGGTATTAGGTTCAATACATTCCTCTATAATTTGAATCCTTATTTGATTATTTGAAAGTCCATGTATATATCTCTTTTGTCTATTTGACTCTCACGTGTGGGTATGAGATCACACTCGAGGGAGGGTGTTAAAATGAATGATATTCATTTTAATTTTCACTTCAAAATGTGTCAACCATTAGTATCCTTTATGGTATCATTAGATAAGGTTACAATATATTTTAGTAACATCTTCTATTCATGGTGATTTATTATAAACGTCATCGTATGGTTTTTTTTTTTTTTTTTTCTTGTAGTGTGTTTTTGTTTTGAAAAATACAAGAAACACATAAAATATTAAATTCAGATAACAAGAATAATTAAAAAAAACATCAAAATAATATTATGTGTTTTCAAAAAACTATTATAAATAACAGTTTTAAAAAAACAATAAAACGTATCCTAGTTTACAATTTTCGAAAATTATTTTTTGTTTTAAAAAATAAGAAGAACAAAAAAAACATAGAAAACGCGTTGGTTTAGTTTTACGTTATAGAAAAACACAAAAAGAACTCAAACGCCCCGAAAAGAATAAAATTTAGGAAACGAAATTGTATTTTACGTGTTTTGTATTATGAAATATGATTTTAAAAAATAGGAACTAAACATGTCCTGGTACTCTTATGTTTAGTTATTTAATGAAAATCTTCAAAAAGAAAACCAAATATAAATAAAATAACTTAGAAATTTATATACTAAAATCATTTTATATTAAAATAAACAAAATAAGTTTGATACGATAAATGAAAATAATACGTCGGATTCAACTATATTTTCATTTTCTTCGTTTTTTTTCATTGCTTCTACTTTTCCTTTTTATTTTATTTTTTCTCTTGAATTGTGTCTTAAATTCTCTAGGAACCAAACGTAGCAAAAAGAAGATTAGATATGTCTTGTGTTTTTTCTTTTTTTTGAAAAGATATGTCGTGTCTTTATTTATACATGGAACTTATTTTTCTATAGCCCCATTTGACTAAAACAAGTATATATCCAGTTTCCCGTTTCTATTTCCTATTTTAATTATGGGATATTTTTTATCTTTGTATGACTAAAAAATGTAGTTCTCTTGTGTTCGTTCAAAAAATCAGAAACAAAAATTATGAAGGGAACAAATCTGCAAAACAAATAACTAGAAAGTAGAAAGCAGATCCGAGCCCAACGAAAAACGTTGTGTCCTTAAGACGAATTTGGCCCCTCAATTTATACCGAGGATAGTGGACAATCGTCTCGGTGAAACGGGTCTCGTTCTCAGAAGTGTGCGTGGTCGGAGGACCCCGACGAACTCAACTTGCAGAACAATCACACAAAAATGAATGATATGCAGTGAAGTGAAGAGAATATTTGTTCTCTTTAAAAATGGAAAAATGAGAGTATAAATAAGCTAGGAAGTGTCTCCCGCGAGCGGACATGCAATTCGAAAAGTATGAACCAAACAATGTGTGCGTTGGAATCGAGGCAGGCGGTCGGACGGCGAGAAAACGGCATACGTGGGGAAATGAGCTGGCAGGCGTAGGTCCTCTCCCTTCCACAAAAGTGGGGTGCCCCTTGGGGCCTAAACCCATTTGAGAGGCTCGATTATTTAACTCCATCTCCTTTCTTGTTTCTATTCGATGTGGGACAACACTTTTCATTCAATATGGGTTTTGTGGAAGCTAAGTCCCATGATCACGTGAATGAAAAGTTCGATGCTCCGTACTCAGGTGCGTACATGAAGAGGATGCAAGTGCACGATTATTCCATGAGAAAATGTTGCATCGGGATAAGTAGTCTGAGACTTTGAACTTTCCTTAGTGAAACCCTGCTCCGGGCTTACTCGGTCAATCGATAGACAGTGTCTTTGACATCGACCTTTTGTATGTAGCCCTAGACAATAGAAATCACATAACTGTTTCTCGAACAAAATTGGTTCTCACTATTGTGTTCGTTTTGGCCATGAAAACCGCATGGTCTCATGAGTGGTTTAGAGAATTCGGCCTTTGCAATTCTCACAGAAGCGGCCCTCACTTCACACTCACATAGGTGATTTTTGAACATATAGTTTCATAATCATTAAAGCTTTGCCAACCTTCACATGTGTATCTTTTGTCTTTATCAGGGAATGGGTAAACAAATTAGATAATACTACCTGCTTGTCTTCATAACTTAGTTGTCCTTTGAACACACAGATCACAGGATCTCCAACCAACTAGGTAGGGTATTAAAGCTATGATGACTTGTTTAGGAGCCCCCTTAAACCCATTCCCTTGATGTTTTGCAAGCATCTCTCTCTAGTTGGGCCTTTGTCAATGGATCCGCAATATTATCTTTTGACTTCACATAGTCAATGGTGATAATTCCACTAGAAAGAAGTTGCCTTCCTATGTCATGTCTTCAACGTATGTGTCGAGACTTACCGTTATACATGACATTCCTCACCCTTCCTATTGCCGCTTGACTATCACAATGTATACATACAGCGGGCCTGAGGTTCAGGCTTGATTAGGAATATCTTCAAGAAATTTGAAGCCTCGGCTTCTTCACCGAAACTTATCCAAAGCAATAAACTCCTGATTCCATAGTGGATCTGGCAATACAAGTTTGTTTGGATGATTTCGAGACACTACCACCCCCGCAGTGTGAATACATATCCGCGATTTTTGTCTTTAGTGCGGTTATCGAATTGGCATCATGATATCCTTCAGAAATCGCCTTCGGATATTACGTAATGCAAAGCATAATCTTGAGTATGCCTTAAGTAGCCCAATAAACGTTTCATAACTTTCCAATGATTTTCATTTGGACTAACTGTAAATCGACTTAGCTTGTTAGCATATAATATATCAGAAGCAATACGATTCATGACATACATTAAATGCTATTAGTATACTAGCATACTCATTTTGAGCTTTGTTTTCACGATATTCTTAGAAAGATGTAAATTAACATCTATCGGGTCTTCTTTAGTACAATATCTAGATTCTTGCACTTTCAAGAATGGTTTCAATCAATAGATTAATGATGAAGCTAATCCTCCCGGATGTCTTATGGATTTTAACTCCACAAATAACATCGTGACCCCATATCTTTCATTTCAAATTTACTTGCAAGCAAGCATTTGATTTTCTTAATAGTTTCACCATCCTTTACTTTGTTATAAGCATATAGATCCCACATATAGACATAAAATGGCAAAGCAATTACGAGTTTGTAACATATACATTTATTGCACTCATTAATCTTGAAACCATTCGACAACATGACTTCGTCGAATTTAGCATGCCATTGTTTGGTGCTTGTTTCAATCCATAGAGTGACTTGATAAGCCGACATACTTTCTTCTCTTGTCCCGAAACAATGAACCCTTCGAGTTGTTCCAAATATATTTCTTCTTCCAAATTTCCGTTTAAGAAGGTCGTTTTCACATCCATTTGATGGATTTCAAGCTTATACACCATTGCTATAATTAGCATCATATAAATGTAATTCTAGTAATAGGTGAATAAATATCAAAATAGTTAAGACCTTCGTTGCTTGTATCCTTTTACTACAAGCCCTAGCCTTATATTTATCAATAACACCATTAAGCTTTCATTTTCCTCTTGAAAATCCACTTACATTGGTGGTTTGCACATTACGAGTGAAGTCGACCAATTTCTATGTATGATTTGACAAGATGGATTCAACTTCACTATTGATGGCTTCTTTCCCGAGCAGGGCTTACGGCGAAGTCACGGCTTCTTTGAATCAGGGCTCATTTTCCAACATCGTTAAATCGGATTCAGGCGTGAAGTCCTTTGTCTTTTACTACGTCTAGAGTTCATCCTTCATTTGGATCACTTCTAGATATAGGTATCTTGAGAGCTCTGTGTGTCGATTGGCTCATATACTATGTTATCACGAATATATTTTCAATAATGAAGGCATCCTGATCCAATGATCGTATTGACATGTATATCTGGTATCTCTGACTTGTGAACAAGAAAACGATATGCATTTCTATTTTGAGCATATCTGATAAAAACATAGTCAACAGTCTTTGGTCCTACCTTAACCTTTTTAGGCTTAGGAACCGCAACCTTAGCCAAACACCCCACACTTTGAGATAATTCAAGTTAGGCATTCTGCCTTTCCATTTCTCATAGGGAGTTTGTTGTGTCTTTAAGTAAGGGTATTCTTTAAAATAAATCGCCGTCAAAACGGCTTCCCCATGAGTCGTAGTAAACTAAAGCTATTCAACTTAATGCATTCATTGTTCCTTCATAGAGTTTTCCTTTCCGCCCACTCCATTAGATTGTAGTGTATAAGGGGCTTGATCATTTAGTGAAACGATACTAAACTTGGTGCAAATTTCCTCAAATGGAAATTCATATTCACCTCCTCTGTCACTCCTTATGATTTTAATTTTCTTGTTCAAGCGAGTTTCAACTTAGCGTTATAAGTTTTAAGCATTCCATGACCTCATCTTTGCTACTAAGCAAGTAAATATAACAATAAGTGATGATCATCTATACAAGTAATAAAATACTTATTACACACGCCTCTTGTGGTGTATTGATTTCATATCGCATATATACGTGTGTATTAAATCCTAAAGGTTACGAAACTCTATTACCTCTAGTGGAAAGGGGGCTTAAAATTTAGATTCAACACACACTTGGCATTTTCTCACTTAGACGATCGAAAGAACCTTGATCCATATTCATTAATTTCTTTATTGACTTATAGTTAACGTGTCCTAGTCTAGCATGCCAAATGTTAGAAGACTGACACATAAGAAGAAACCTTTATTCAAATCATCCTTGGTTACAATAGTCATTACATTTAGCTTGAACAAACCACTAGATTAGGAAACAATTAACGCATATCAATTATAATTAGATCGAGTAAGAAAGATATAATCTCAATCCAACAAATCACTAACATCAATTATATGCCGGAAAAGTGAAAGTTTAGGAAAAACAAAATCATCACCAAAAACTACAAACAATCTCCGAAGAATCCATCACGTAGCTCACTTTTGGCTTGTGCAGTGTGCACAATGACCCTTCTTCTCAAACATGTTACGGGATATCCACTATAAACATAAACCCAAAAGGATTGAACAAAAATAGAAACCCAAAAGGATTGAACAAAAACAGAAACAAATTTCGACTTTGCACTTAGGATTAACTCCAAAAATCACGAAGTCCTAATTAAATTACCTAATTAGACACTAAATATACTTTAAGGCTGTAACAACCTAAATAAATCGAGAATCATGCACTCGAATGATTTATCACACTAAATTCCTCAGAACACACACAAACAATCCAAACTCACTTGCTCCATTACATCAAGGGGCTGGTTGAATGCCAAATCCTTGCTCGATCCTCATAATCCTAAAATTAGAGAAAAAAAAATCAGATTTAGGAACAAAGCAACCAAATGATACTAAGATGGAGACTCGTGGCCAGACAGGGATTTCCGAGATTCAACGAGAGTAAAGCAGCGTCTAGATCTTTTACCAAGACCGTGGAAACTTTTCCGCAGGAAATAAAAACCCAGCGTTCACATATGTGGAGGAGGTCAAAAACCATCTATCTCTCCATTTGTCCGGAACCCACCCTTGAGCGGTATAGAAAACGAAAAACAATCTGTAACGAACAGAAGCAATCGTTCCACAAAAATGAAAAAAATTGTAACAAATAGAAGCGTTCGTTCCACAGTAACAAAAAAAAAATAATAATAAACTTAAGAATGTAGTTCTCTTGTGTTCGTTCAAAAAATAAGAAACAAAAATTATGAAGGGAACAAACCTACAAAACAAATAACTAGAAAGTAGAAAGCGGTCAAGGCGAAGAAAGCGTTGTGTCCTTAGAGCCAATTTGGCGATCAATTTGTACCGAGGATAGTGGACAATCGTCTCCCAGGATAGAACATATCTCGTTCCTCTGAAGTGGTCTGCGTGGTCGGAGAATTTGACGAAGCTGACTTGTAGAACAATCGCACAAAAATGAATAATATGCAGTGAAGTGAAGAGAATATTTGTTCTCTTTAAAAATGGAAAAATGGGAGTATAAATAAGCTAGTAAGTGTCTCCACGAACAGACATGTCTGTTCGAAAAGTATGAACCAAACAATGTGTCTGTTGAACCGAATCGGCCAGACATACGGCGGCGGCAGCGCGCACGTGGGGGGAAACCGACCTAGCTTGGCGTAGGTCCTCTCCCTTCTACAAAAGTGGGGTGCCCCTTTGGGCCCAAACCCATTTGAGAGGCTTGATTATTTAACATACCCTTCTTGTTTACGATGATGTGGAATGACGCTTTTCATTCAATATGGGTTTTGTGAAAGCTAAGTCCCAACAAAAAAAAAAGCATAAAAGAGATGTTTTCAACCACCGGACACGTAAATGATATGGTTAGGGTCTTTTTTAACTTAATCAATAATCTTGAGTTCGAACACTCGAAATACGATTGTGTTCTATAGTACCTTTATCGCTTTTATTATTCATCTTAATTCATATAGAGATTAGTTTAGATGTACTATAACTTAAATGTACTTTTGTGTATGCATCTTCGGCTTAAAAGCAGCCTCGTAAAATCTAGCAAAAAAAAAAAAAAGGTTTTTGAGATTTTAAAATATATTTACATGATTAAAAGGAGTTCATATTTATATATTATCAAAAAATTTTATTTTTCCTTCAATATAAGAAATTATAAATATCGATATTCCAATCATATGTTTGTCTTTATTGAGACTCAACCCTAACTTCTCCCTTCTTTATCCTTACCTAAGTTTTTAGCCATTTATATAATCATATTTCCTCCATTCAGTTCATTTGCTACCTCCACCACTAGTTGATAAGGGCAATAAAACTAGTGATATATCTACTCTTAACTTGAACCACCCTACTAAATAATCCTATATTGATCTATAAATTGAGGTAATACATTAGTCAATCATTTGAGCACATTGGTGGGAAAGAAAGGGTCGCTGCTCAAATTGAATTTGTCAGGTTTTATGAGGTATATTTGGTCAAGGTCGATTCAGATCCAACAAATTTCAAGGTGGGGGATGATGATGTACGCAACAACCGCCCATTACAAGCAATAGTTTTTTTTCCATAATAGAATGACGCAAATAAATGATATTTTTTCAATTTTTTTTTTTTGAAGATTTAATTCACACAAAAAAGAAAACAAATAACATATTTGTTTTTAGTCCGGGAGGATCTGCATGAAATTACGTTGAGGTCATTGTTTTTGTTTTTATAAGGAAAGAAAATACAGGAAAACACCAAAATTTAAAGCTAAGGGGAAAAATCTCAATTATAGGCAGAAGATGTCAAAACTAAAGGTAATTAAGAAAGAGGTTTGTTTTGTTAGGTACTGTGAGTTAGAAAAATGGAAACAGATAGAGATAATGTGGAAACCTAATTAAAATGACAGTGAGGACTTTTTCCTTCTAAGTTGGTTTCGGAGTTTTGGTTGGTGATGGGAAGTGGCAGGTTATCCACCTATATTCGGTTGGAAATTGTGAATTACAACACCCCCCCTATTTAAATGGGGTTGGTATTCCTTCATCTCTCCAATTATCTTGCTTTGATAATGAAATATGGGAAAGTGATGTGATAGATGTGAATTTATATATATATACCATATATATATATATATATATATATATATATATTTACGTCTATTCTTAAGTTATTTGTAACCTATTTTTTATAAGGATTCGATTTTGAATCTCGATGGCCCCTTTTTACCTTTTACCACTTGAGTCATCAGTTTCATAGGCAATAAGAAATAATTATTTAAGATCTGTTTCATTTGTTTTAAAAACCAAATCTTTTAGTCTTTATGTGTGATTGAATGGTAAATGGTGAGATAAAATTACAGGAGATTGAGACTTATGATGGAGTATTATAACGTTATATAAAAAAAAGTAAATAGAAGTAAAAAAAAAAAAGATTTTAATTACCAAACATAATTGCTTTTTAAGTGAAAATTGTTTTATAATTTTTAATTCTTGACATTTTCTCATCTAATGAACTTGAATTTAACATATCAATAATGGGAAATTAGAAAGACCTTGTAGCTAAGGAAAGTTTTAATCATCGTCAAGGTCCGTTTTTTGGCAGATCTTCAAATGATGATTTCCAGTTTTGGGCTGCCCAAGGCCACGGGAAAAGTCCAGTACCTTCCATGGGTTCCGCCCAAACCAAATCCAGTACTCGTCCAATCTTAGACTTAACAGCCCAGCTGTAAGGCCCAAGTGTCTTAACTGGGCCAGTATTGTCCCGTTCTTCTATTCATTGGGAATGAATTTGGGCCCATGTCGAAGGTGGGTAGTGTCGCGTGACTATTGTGGCGTCACATGGCGCGGAGTTGAAGGCATTAAAGATGAGAAACGTCTTGCGATGGGTTTGAGCTTAATGGTATGAGAGCGCTCCAGAAGGTGTGTGCAAGTGGATCAAGATGAAGCTTTTTCGGAGTTCAGGCATGCCGACCCGGTTAAGTTTGGGGAGCTTGTCGCTGGTCTTGGACCTGACTATGAAGAAGGGTGTTGGCCTACCCTGCACAAACTAGTCGGGAGCTGGAGTCGCTCTCCTGATGAGCCCAAGGCAGGGCGAAACCAGTCAGCATAAAGGCATGATGTGTGGCGTGGCAGGTTGGGTCTTAAGAAAGTGTCTATGTGACCAGCACGGGCGCATATAGTGAGTGAGTAGGCCAGTGACACTAGACTCTTATCTTACTACCTTAAGTAAATGGCCTCGTTTTAAGCTTACCGATGGATTTTTGACACTCGAGGAAAACATATTGAATTCCCCAGGAGGACCAAATAATAATAATAATAATAATAATATATAAATATATATTTGGCCGGATTTGGAATTAGGAAGATATAATTTTTCCCGCCATAATTAGTTTCTGACATTTTTAAATGTGTATCAGGTAAATAAAATTTGCTTTTGGCATAAGAACAATTTTAGAGAGACACATGTTATAGGGATGGGGATGTTCATTTAAATTTAAACATTTTTGGGAGTGTCACTTAGTACCAAGAAAACATTTGAAATTGGATAATTTCATGAAGATCAACAATAAAAAAATTAGAAATATTGATTTTATTTTACTTTCTTTTTAAAAGATAAATTTGCTGATTTGAAAACAAGACATTATATCACATTACAAAAATCAAAGTATTAAAAATATTAGAGGATATTATAATAAGCTAGATTAATAACAAGAATAAACGGCTCAAAGTCTATGCAATTAGTAATCCTAAGATGGTTAGAATACCTGATTAATCGACAAATATCTTAATGACGAAATTTGATATGACTTATTTATGTTATCGAGAACACTGTCGTTTAGTTACCCCTTTGGCCAATGAGCAATCGATAGTCGTCTGACATAACTACATATCATAATAAGTCAATAATAAAAACACAAAAAGAACAAAATAAAATTGAATGAAAACTTATATCGGATGAAATAAACTACTTTATTGAAAGAGAAAAATCAAATCTAAGTGGACGAACAATGAAAATGATGATTTCAAGTCAAGAAATGCCAAGGAATCACTCCTCATTTCAAACGGAAATGAAAAGAAAAAATAGAAAGAACTAAGATTTTCAAAAGAGATGAGAGATCGTTTAACCCATTAATTATTTTACTTAATAACAAAGCTCTATGATAAAAATCTAAAAGTTTATAAAACTGGAGAAATAATTTTTTTTTAAAAACATAATTGCTTTTTAAAAGTGTAGCAAAAACAAATCAATTAAGAAATCAGATAAACATTATAATTTCTTACTCGAGTCGAGGCGACTGATATAAAGTATGAAGAGTTTTTCTTAGATTTTACGCGTGGCTGCCATTACTTATCTAAAAATAGTGGAACTTCATCGATAAACTTTAACGATAATCATTCACGACCTCATTTACAATAATTAATAATATTTTTTTAATGATTATTTTTATCACCATGTAAGAAGTCAAAAAGTCAGCAAATATTTTTTATTTTTATTTTTTATCATCTATTTATTTTATATGTTACATTATAACACTTTTATTCTCGATTCCATCTTATATTCATCTCACCTTTTTTAATACTTGAGTTAAGAAACAGCAATAATTCAAACAATATTTCATAGGTTTAGTGTATAAAATTATCTAAAAAAAATGTATATAAAAAATTTAGGGGTTCAAAACGTCAACGAGGAGACTTCTCACAAATTTCTACCTTCTTCCGATGAGATTCTCCATTAAGCATGGAAGCTTTATATGGTAAAATCAATTGATTTATATATTGAGTTTTTAAAAAATAGGTAAAAAATCTTCCTTTTTTTTTTTTTTTGTTATATTTATATATCTAGAATCATAAGAAAAAACGGATGAAAGAAATTGTTTTCCTTTTCACGCCCCTTAGCAAATGGGGATGAGTGAACCATATGTCATAAGCTCAAATCCTTATGATAATATAGAATTACAAAAATATAATAAAAAATGAATATGTGTAAAAAAAAACATATTCCCTTTCACTTTCATTTTCTATGATTTTCTATATGTTCGTTGAAGGAATTTTCAGGTAAAATCATTGGTTGATTAGTTTGGATGATCGTTCATTATTTTAATATCTTAGGCCTTGTTTAGTAGGTAGAAAATTTTATGTTTTTATATTCAGCTTGAAAAAACGAGAAACTTAGCGTTTGATTCGAGTGAACAAAAACAAAATTTGAAAACAAAGAAAATAGATTATTTATTTTCAACATTTTATATATGAATGAAACTACTTTTCTATTTGTTTTTCCTTGTTTTAATTCATCCCGAAAACAAAGGAGTTTCTTCAACATTTTATAACTTCATTTTCAGAAAATGGTTTACAAAAGCAGTTTTCTTGGCCCAACATTTTTGATCAGATTAGTCTGAAGCGTTATTTTAAAAGTAGAAACTAAAGATTAGAGTATTGAAAATTTTTCATAAATACAGATTTTGGATAGAGTTGAAAATTTTAAGTGACTAAGAGACCTTAACAACTCATCTTAACTTGTTTGTCTCGGTTGGGAAATCTCTTATGTCATGTTGTTGTGGCTAAATTATGTTCTTGCTAAGACAATATTTGATGCCTATTTTAGCTTCATTTGAAAACTATTTTGCAAAACTTAATTATAGGTTGGGTCATGGTTTTACGACTTTATTGAGTGTCTAGTTTATAAGGCAATTTAAAATATGGATTTACAAATATGAATTTTCTTTTTTCGTCATGAAAAAATGTACTATAAGTGATTTCATATTGTCAGAAATTCTTAAACGGCTAACCATATGTTTTTAATTTAACAATATCGTAAACATATTATGAATCTCAAAATATTAGACGCGAATATTACATAATAGGTAAATACTGAAATATCATATTTTTACCCATTTAATTCAAGAGATATAAAGTTTGTATAACGGAAGCATACCTGTATCAATTGTTGGACGTCGTCGAATGCATAGGTTAGATCTTTCGAATTTGATACGACCTTAATGACAAGAGTTTGTCTCTCTTTTAGTGATAGGGATGTAGAGAATAAAAGAACTAGGGTTCTTTTTCCATATGAATTGGGGACTATATGCAATATTTATCTTTTAATTAAATACTTAAGTTAGATATTTAATTTGGGCCCCTCATTAAATTAGAAATATCCCTAATGTATCAGCACATTAATTCCATGACAATTATACCCTTAAGCCAATTACTTAATTCCTATTAGATTACTTTAGTTAGACTTAATTAAAATTGATAGCATAAACATATTTAATAATTTGCATATAGGCTCATCATAATTATTGAAAATATCAGCCAAATCTCACGGCAATATATGTAACACAAATATGTTCAATCGGAATGACTCAAAATTTGCTATCATAACCTTAGGATATGTCCCAAACAATCTAATTAAAATCAAATATATCGACATAGGATCAAGAAGTGGTTTTATTTAACCAGAATGAAAATATCGAACTTGAATATATTGGTCTTTAGATTTTGAATATCTGATAGATATTTTTACATAATATCAATAAAATATAAAATTATTTAAAATTCATTAAAAATGGTTTATAATTTTAAGAATTTGATAAAATAAGTAAGAATGTTATTTATAAATGTAATGTATATATTAATACTTCGATTTTAAATATATAAATATAATAAATAATTGATTTCATTATATAAATATAAATTATTTATTTTATTTAAATATATTTAATTATATCGTATAAAATTATACTATATATATATATATATATATATATATATATATATATATATATATATATATATATATATATATATATATATATATATATATATATATATATATATATATATATATATATATATATATATATATATATTAATATTATTATATATTTAAATAAATGAAAATGAAACTGGATAAATATAAAAAAAATAGTATTATTATTATATATTGAAACAAACGAAATAAATGGATAAATATAAAATATTAAGTGAAATTATAATAATTTTCACGTAGTATAAAAACAGGATATAATTAAACACTAAAATCCTGAAATTATTTAATTAAAATGCATTCATTGATATAGATCCATAATTTATTTTAATATTCACTATCTTATACATAATTATCAATGATAAAAAATATAAGCAAAGATTTTTTATAAACTTATAAAAATGTAAAGATAATCCATATATTAAAATATATTTTAGGATATTATTAAAGTTTGAGATTAAAAAATATATAAAGTGTTTCCAAGTATCGAGGCAAAATTTAAAGCAAACTTTAATGCAAAATTTAAAGCAAAAATTTAAGGTGGTGTATTTAAAATGGATGATAATTTTGTTATGTGATAATATATAATAGATATTTCACCAAGAAGATGGTCGAAAACAACCTCACGTGAGCATGTGATCTTCATTGCCGAGAAATCCAGGATATATCGATCAAAATCAATATATTGGCGATATTGCCAACACAATAACGAAATTTCCAGCAATTGACTATCGTTTGCTGATATCATGTCGGTGTCGAGTGATATTGGATATACCAACCAATATATCCGATTTTCTGAACCGTGAACGTGATTAAACCCATCAATGATTCACGGTGTAACTCATGGTCCAAGCGACATAGATCAATCATGGATGCATAGCATGGAAATCACATGCAATGTGATCTCTACATGTCTATTTCCAATTGGTCCAACTTAATTCTTTAGTGAGATCATAATAGATTCAGAGTAAAAACTGAAAACATGAACTTTATTCTACAGAAAATATCCATAAAATATGTCTACAATTGAATGACACCCGAATACAAACTCCTACTGAAATTACATATCACCAATTGATACAACACACATATGAATAGTGTGCTCATGAAAGACCTTAGGTGGTAAACATTTGGTGAGTGGATCCGCAATTATGGAGTTTGTGCCAATGTGCTCAATAGACATTTGACCACTCTAAACCCTCACTCTAACAATTAGGAACGTGATGTCAATATGTTTTGACTTAGTCATACTCCTATTATTTTTTTTAGTGCAAAAAAAAAAAAGATGATTTATTGTCACAATATAACTTAAGTGGTCTTTCAATTCTTTCCACGATTCGCAGCCTAGTGACAATGTTCCTTAGCCAAATCCCTTAGCTTGATGCCTCATGATATGCTATAAACTCTACTATCGTAGCATCCAACAAAACTAGAGTTAGAATACCCAATGATCTCCAAATGATCTAATCTCCTATATGTGAGCAAATAATGTTTTGTTCTTTATAAATACCTCATAACCCGCTTGATTGCTTTCCAATAACCCATACTAGGGTTACTTAAATATCTGTTTAAAATCCCTACAATGTATGCAATGTCCGAACACGTACATACTTGAGCATAATTCATAAATCCTATTATTGATGAATAGGGAATCTTCCTCATTTCTTGGACTTTGAGGCTATTCTTTGGGCATTAATTGAGACTGACTTTGTCTCCTTTAGTGATCGAGGTGTCATTGGTTTGCATCCCTGCATGCCAAAATTCTATTCCCAGGCTCGGGGGTCGCTACATTCAACATGCTTAATTCCTATGCTTGGGAATAGAATTCAACATGTGGTCATCTCGAAGCATTTTTGACTAACATCATTGATCGTCTTTCTTTTCAAGAGCATTTAGGATAAATCTTCCATCAAAGACCATTTATCAATGGCCCTAGATGAGTTTGTAAAATAAGGAGTGGGAGATTAAATGATCGAAGTGAGTGGAACCACTAAAAATCTGACAATCATCTTTCTATTTTAAAATATTCCAAAGCAATCAATCATTCAATCAAACAACATAGCCCCACAATTCCCTTTTAAATTACACTTTTGTGAGAATAGCTCCTCTGGTCGTGATTTAGACCTCCACGTGGAGATGACTGTGGATTCCCACGATTATTACAATGCTAGACAACCTTAATTCCCTACGCTTGGGAATATAGTGAAATATCTGAATAAGTCTGAAGCATTTTTAGGCGCCGTTGCGGCGGTGGCGAACAACCGGAGTTGATCACGAGAAGAGAGCTAGAGGTAATTTGCAGTGCATTGCAATTGATGCGTTCTCCACTTTTCTTTTAATTTGTTTCTAGTAGCGATCTCGATGGGTGTTTCTTGGGCTGGATGGCGTAGTGCATGTGGGTTTGGGCTGCAACGGCTTAGCCGACTTGTAAGAATATACCTCCTAGAAATTACGAGAATCGGAATAAGTCAAGTGTTTCAAAATAACATTTTTACCTCAAATGGATCATCACGAGGTCGGCAACATTTATTTCTTGAACATACCCAAAGGAATTCATGTTAACCCACAAGGACATGAACCTCCACAACATGGAGGTGATGCTACACTCCCAGTAGCACTAGTAATGGAGGAAATGGTAACTTTAATAAAATCAATATAGGGCTCCCCCTGCTCCTTTACCTAATGTGGAAAGAACCCTTCGAGAAATTCTACAACCTTAGAGGACCACAACCAATTCGTGTATTCGCCTTCCCGAAGAGGCTAATCAATTTCTAATCAAGTCGGAAATGATCCGTCTTCTACCTGTATATCAAGGGTTTGAATATGAGAATCCTTATTCATTCATGAGAGATTTTGAGATGTTTACGTGCATTTCTCTCTTGCTCACCTCTCCACATAATCTGTTTGGTTTTATTTCCTTTTGCTTTAAAGGAGAAAGCCAAAATTTGGTTTCATTCTCTTGCACCTAATTCAATTTTTACATGGGAAAATATGCGTAATAAGTTCCTCAACAAAATTTTCCCTCACACTTGCGTACCAATGCTCTCATGCGAAACTAATTGAACTTTAAATGGGTGACAACTGTGCGGTATGGGAGAGATACAAGGATCTCCTCCATGCTATCCCTCACCATGGATTGGATGTAGGACAAATAATAATGCGTACTTTCATCAAAGGGCTATCCTTGAATAATAAACAATACATCGAATGATGTGTGCGGTAGAATTATATAGAAAAGAGTGCTAGGAAGCAATTCAACTTTTATTTTCCTGCGAAGCCAGCTCGCACATGGGAGACTAACACTTCTGTAGACACTGCTAAAGTACATAATGCACCTATAGGGGAGAGAATCTATCACTTGAGAATGATGAATTACGAGCAAAATCGATTTAACGAAGTTGGAGGCCATAGAGATGAAAAAGGTGAGCAGGTAACTAATGTGCCTCGAAGTACCCTCAGTACCTATTGGATCTAGGTGGAGAGGCCATGCATAATGTGCGATGACCACTACACATTCAACTATCAAGCTACTTGAGAACCTTCCTCGAGTTAAAGGAGCGATTCGAGATAGAGCAAGCTAATGCTCTTAACTACCAAGGAAGCCTTTCAATTCTCCATACAGTTGCACATATAATCGGGATGAGACAGCATCTCTAATTTTTAGTTGGAGAATGAGGAGTTTCACATAATGCGCCAAACAACCAAGGCCCCATTAAAGGAACCACGGTTTGCAAATCTGTTCCACCATTTGAATCAGGCCCCGAGTTTCACGTGAATACTAGTCAAGGTTTCCATCCATCGAATCAAGGGACTCCGTCACCCACGACCATATCAGCGCTTCACATAAGAGAAATACGGAGGATATAGTTACCGCGGTTCATTTTCAAACCCAGCAATCCACAAACGAGGTCGACTGCTGAATGATGTAGATTCGAATAACAAAGTTAACCGCAAATGCATAAGTAGCTTTCAGCAAGAGAAAAGGAAACTTCCATCTCAGCCCATCCAAAACCTGAGGTCAAAATAGTGGCCAAGTCTTGGAGTCGAGTGAGGGTACTTTTGAACATTGTAAGGCTGTTACTACTCTTCGAAGCGGTAAGATAGTTGACAAAACCATCCCAGCCAAAGAACCATCACATGAGTCTCAAAGTGAATCGGTTAGAGATGATGAGGTATCAGACAAGCCTTATGTCCCTAGGACAAACGTTATTGGTGGTGAACCAGAGGAAGATAAGGTTACCCATATTCCTCCAGCTCCATACCCTCATAGGGTGAAGCACTAAGAAAGTGAATAACCATTAAAGATCTATGAGTTATTCGAACAAGTGAAATTGAACATTCCCTTACTAGATGCCATTAAGCAAATTCCATTGTATGCGAAATTTTTAAAGGATTTGTGCACAGTCAAAAGGAAACTAGGTGTTAGTAAGGAGGCATTCATGGCTGAGCAATCTACCTCACTAATTCGAAACAACTTGCCTGAATCTGAATCCGAGAGCCCTACTATTTCTATGGCGTGGTGAGGAATTCGAGTTGGGACATGCTCACAGTGGATTTAGGGGCAAGTGTTAATTTGTTACCCTACTCAGTCTATGTGGACCTAGGGTTAGGAGAATTAGAGCCAGTAATATCACTCCGACTAGCGGCCCATTAATTAAAAATTCCTAGAGGGATAGTGAAGGATGTATTGGTACAAGTAGACAAGTTCTACTTCCCTGTGGATTTTGTTGTGCTCGACACTCAACCTGTGGTGAACCAAGGAACTCAGTTCCCAGTGATTCTTGGTAGACCTTTCTTGGCAACTGCCAATGCCATTATACATTGTAGGGGAGGCCTAATGACACTATCATTTGGTAACATGATTGTTAATCTGAATATCTTTAATGTTATCAAGGGGATGGGAGATGAAGATGAAGTGTGTGAAATTCGACATGGTTGATTTTGTAGTACATAAATACTTAGACAATGTCTTACATGATGATCCTCTTACGTCATGTTTGGTAAGCCCAAGTTGGGATGAGGAGGTGACCACACAGGAGTCAGAGTTCATACACTCTATAATTGAGCATAACGAAGTACTAGAAGTTAATGGGTGGGCACGAAATTTGAGCAGATTGCCACCAAATGAGAGACCAGGCATTGCCTTACGGGGAGAAGCCACCTAAGCTTGAGTTAAAACCCTTATCAACACACCTCAAATATGCCTTTCTAGGGGAAGAGGAAACTTTTTCGGTAATCATATCTTCCTCCTTAGAATTGAATCAAGACAATCAACTTTTGGAGATATTGAGAACCGGAAGCGCTCATTTGGACAATTGCGGATATTAAGGAATTAGTCCTTGATCTGCACACATAGGAAATTCACTTAGAAGAGGACGTTAAACCTTCTAGGCAACCACAAAGATAGTGAACCAGTAATGAAAGAAGTGGTAAGAAGGAAGTTTTAAAACTCTTGGATGTAAGGGGGTCATTTACCCTATTACGGATAGTAAGTGGGTTAGCCAACCGCGGGTAGTTCTAAAAATGCGGAATCCACTTTGTGGTTGCCAATGAAAATAATGAGCTCATTCCCACTCGTGTCACTTCAAGATGGAGGGTGTGCATAGATTATAGGAAACTTAACGCGGGTACTAGGAAAGACCACTTCCCTCTTCCATTTGTTGATCAAATGTTAGAGAGAGTTGCAGGGCATGAATTCTATTGCTTTCTCGACGGGTACTCAGGCTACAATCAAATTGAGATAGCTATGGAAGATCAAGAGAAAACTACATTCACATGTCCTTTTGGCACTTTTGCCTTTAGGAAAATGCCCTTTGGATTATGTAATGCACCCGGAACTTTCCAACGGTGCATGATGGGAATTTTCAGTGACATGATAGAAATCATTCTGGAAATATTCATGGATGATTTCTCAGTTTTTGGTGACTCTTACGAGTACATGCGGAGAATCTACGTAAGGTTTTAAAAAATATGCCAGAAAAACCTTGTGTTAAATTGGGAAAAGTGTCATTTCATGGTGACCTGAGGATCTTCTTAGACGCATAGTGTCAAAAGTAGGTGAAGTTGATAAGGCGAAGTCGGCGGTCTACAATTTACCTACTCACAAGTGTGTTAGAGACATCGGATCATTTTGGGACTTTATCTTCCAGTTTTTTATAGGAGATTTATAAAGATTTTAGTGCTATAAATTTGGTCCCTTATGTACTGCGCGCTAAGATGTCCCTTTTGCATGGTCACGAGGCTTTGTGAAAGGCAGCTTTTGTTAAGCTGTTGTGTTAGTGTCACCCCCATCATCACGATCTCCCTAATTGGAACCTTACGTTTGAGATCATGTGTGACGCTAGTGATTATGCTATAGGGGCTGTTTTAGGACAAAGGGAAGACAAAAAGGCTTTTGTAATTTATTACGCCAGCAAGACACTAGACTCTGCTCAAGCAAACTACACAACCACAGAAAAAGAGTTTCTAGCTGTCGTCTTTGCCCTAGAAAAGTTCAGGTCATACATTGTAGGCTCTCCTGTGACCATCTTCACAGATCATGCATTTGAAGTACACGCTCTCTAAGCGAGGACACTAAGTCTGATTAGCGGTGGATTACCTTTATGCGAGAATTCCGAATTTGACCATTAAAGATAAAGGGGGTCGAGAATGTGGTCGTGACCATTTATCTCGATTAGTTCAATCAGATTCTCATGGCATACCCATAGGCGGCAGTTTTCACGATGGCTTGACTCTTTGTTCTTGTTCATTGCCATGGTATCGCGACATTGTGAACTACCTAGTCAGTGGATTCCATCGATGGGCGTCTCGAGAAGAAATTTTGACCAGATATTAAAAAATATTACTTTGATGATCCATATCTATTTAAATCTGTCGAGATCAAATAATGAGAAGATGTGTACCGATGATGAGCGATTAGGATCTTGACCTTTGCCGTTCAAAGCTGTGGAGGGCATTTCTACGCCATAAAGCAGAACGAAGATATTGCGAGCTGGTTTTATTAGTAACAAAGATTGTTTGATTCTATGGCTTTTGTGCTTTCAATCTTAGTGATTAGGAAGTCCGCAAAGCCTTGACGTAGTGCCTCTTACCCCCGTCACCAATCATTGAAATCTTTATTTGTTGGGGTATAGATTTCATGGGGCCTTTTCCCCCCTTCTTGTGGAGTATCTTTACATTCTATTATACGTTGATTATGTGTCCTAAATTAGGTTGAGGCTATTAGACGAGAACCAATGACCCGCAAGGTTGTTTGAAATTTATAAAGAACCACGATTTTCGTTTTGGAACACCTCGTGCAATCATTAGTGATGGCGGACTCCACTTTTGTAATCGATCTTTTGAAAATATGTTAAAAAAATATGGAGTCACCCATAAAGTGTCGACAGCATACCACCCACAGACCAATGGTCAAGCTGAACTAGCTAATAGGGAGATAAAACATATTTTGGAAAAAAGCAGTTTGCCTTAGAATCGCGAATTGGTCACTCAGACTTGCGTGCTCTTTGGACTCACCGTCACAGCCTTTAAAAGCGTTCTTGGTATGTCTCTCATAAGGCTTGTTTATGGAAAGGAACTGTCTGCGGTTGAAATGGAACCAAGACTTACTTGTTTATTAGAACTTCGATTACGATTTAACTTTCAAGCGGTGCGGCCCGGCTTTGTTCTGGTAAATAGGCTTGAAGAATTGCGGAGAGAGTCATATGAAAGCTCGGGATTTCTGAGAACGGCTCAAGTTGTTCCATGACAAATCTATTGCTAGGAAGCGTTCGAACCCGACCCGAATGCTGGCTGTGCGGCTCGGTTCTGCGCTTATTTAGAAGAAGCTGCCAGCTGCCGTTGAATTTGAGGTCAGTTCGTTTATTAAAGTGTAGTGCTTTCCATACGGGTAGTAGAAGTGAAATCAGAGGCCAGGGAGTCTTTCAAGGTTAATGGTCAACGCCTCAAGCCATTCCTCGAGCATTTTAATCTTCAAGAGACTAGTGCAGACTTGGTAGATCCACTCTACCAGGATACCCCGTCAGAGTAAATTCCTTCTCAACTTGTTGTATATAGCTTTGATTTTGTTTTCTTTTCGTTCCTGCATTTTATTTCTCTTGTCTTTACTTCATTTTCTTTTCAATAAATTATAAAAAAATAAAAAAATAGGGGCCCTAGTTTCTATGTTGCCTCCAATTCTGTTGTGGGGGTCCTCTTAGTTTCTATGCATTGAGGACAATGCTTGTTTCTATTATTAGGGAGTAGGCATACCTTGGTTGAACTTAACTATGCGCTTGTTACATGTTCAGTGTATGGCAAAACTTTTCGAATTGTGGCTCTCTTAAGTATAATACTTGACCTGCAATGTATATAGCCGCATGATTTCATACACACTCCACATCATCTCAATGCATGCACACTTTACAAAGCATGTACAAAAAAAATTGTTATATCCATCTTTTGGACTATAATTTTTCCCAATTTTCCCTAATTCCTTACACGAACCATTGCCTTTCTATTCATACTCCTGTCTTGCCTGTTTGTGCTCCCATTTGTGCATCGATTTGGCATGTCATGTTAACTTACATGCATCATAGTCTTTGAGGAACATCTTGCATAACTGGAAAATGATTAGAGGCCATCATTTCTATGTACACTTGTGATCTCGTATTGTCTCACCCTTGCACCTTTTTTTTTTAGCTTTAAGTTGTCAAGTCAGTTCGAACCCTAAGTAACGACCCTTTAAGCCGAGTAGCTATGAAAGATTGGAGGAAGTATCCAAAGAAGGAGCTACGAGTGACAGCTCTTTGAATACGGTCAGTTAAGGTAGAAAGATGAGCAAAAGAAGGTGAGCATCTTGGTAAAACCAGGGATGGAATGCGAGTTGGCAAGACAAAATTTACGCCAGTACCCACTTGTTCCCAATTTTCAAGAATATATAAAATTTAAAAAAAAAAAAAAAGGGAACAGATGTACCGGTACACCCTTTCAATGTCTCCAGGGTACACCTAACATGAGGACGGAGTGACAGGGTGTCCCAGGTACACCACTAAAGTGTCTTAGAGTCTGGCCGATTTTGTGCAAATGGGGTTTTAACCCGACTTTTATGCCTTTTGATATTCATAACCTTCCATCTTTAAGCGAGCGAGCCACTAACCCTTTTGTGCCCTCTCTTGCGAAGCATCCCCGAGTTAGTTTGCTTACGCGGGGTTTGTCGCTCGGTCAGGATTCTCTGCATTCTTCATACGGGCCCATTAGTAAGCCTCTTGAAACTCATTGAGAGTATTTTTTTGTGCTGCCCACTATTATACATGGACTTGTTGGGTTGGGTTTGGTTAGTGGTTGTCTGCACTTGGTGGTTTGGGGTCTCGGGTGACAGTATGGGAAGGAAATTACTATCTGATCTTCACGGGGCCAGCCCGGTGCTTTTTGAAACAGGCTTCTAGGATCTTGTTATATATATATGGGCCATCTGTGCCATTATTGCCATCCTTGCCGTCTCTATGGCACGATCCAAGAACATTGGGGAAGGAAGCGCACAGCTCATATCAGACGGGCGTGAAGAAAGGAAATCCAGTTCCTCACGGCCCGATTAAAGGCGAGACGAGAGCAAATAGAGTCTTCAGAGAGTGAGGAAGTGTCGGAAAGCGATGATGATGATGAGATAGAGAATTTATGTTCTTGAGGGCTTTGGTGATAGGAAAAATAGGTAGTCGATTCTGAAGCAGGGATTTCTCTGAGAGGCGTGAAGTTGGAGACATTTTGTACTCTCATCCCACATTGGAATCATTGAATCGGGAATATCACGATTCGATTATTAATGCTTGAGGTTGAAGGATATTTACCTACGTGGTTGGGAGTTACATACCAATATGATAGAAAATCAGCGGGCCGAGACCTTATTAGAGACTACGGTGATGGAGTGGCGATACGGATCACACGATTCGATGGCTCATTCCTTACGGTATGTCCCGCCCCTACGCCTCGGGCCAGGCCTTACCCACTTGGGGCTATCGCGAGTTTTGATGCCAGGTTGTTCGAGGCTATGTGCACTCACCCGGTGACCATGAATGGGTTCATGAAGAAAGAATTTGTACCTGGGAAGCTCAAGCTAGAATATGCATTGATGAATAAGATTATTAATGATCGAATTGGACCTAAGGGCAATGAAAAATCTCCCAGCAGAGAACAAATTCAGTTTTTATATGAAGTCATGACCGGGAAACTCATCGATTATGCTTTAGTCATATGGTGTGTGATGAGGGACTTTCTGCAATTTTCGCATGAAAGTAGACATATTCCATTCCCATCGCTTGTGACGAGTCTTGTGGAAGCCGCGGGAATGAGGGGAGCAGCTAAGGAAAAAGGGTGCTGCCTAGGTTGGTGCTGCCTAGGAAGAGAGAATGGAGCGTCGCATAAAGGGTGGTTCAAATGCATCTTGGGGAAGCAGGGGAAACAGCTGGTGAAGACTCGAGGCTTGAGAGTCATATTTTTCGCGGAGGCACACGTGGCGGATGCCACTTCCCTTGACACGGAGGGAGATTCGAGGAGGAGTTGGATGGCTAGCGTCGATGAGGATGCATTTTCTTAGCGGATGATGAGATGTATTTGTGTAGTAGCTTATTAAATTTGCAGAGTATTAGAATTGGTGTTGGCAATTGGGTAGCGGACCTCGGCCATGTTATACCCGACACCCATTTTTCATTACCCCTTTAAGTTACACTTATAATTAGATTTACAAACCTTTAAGACCTTTTTATTCGATTATGTTCGTCGTTTCTTCGAGCTTTATGCATGAGTGGTTGAGTGTTTATGTTAAATGGTTACTCATGTATGTCCCGGTCGTTCGATTCAATGTTTGCTTGATCGCCTTACTTTTCTTTGATTCCATGATCCCTTAATTGAATAACTGATTTTGTGTTAGCTTGTTGCTATGTTCATTGCTTAAGATTGTGGTTTAGTGCTAAATGAGTCATACGGGTACATGCTATAGCAAGTAAAGTATTATATTTCATATTTGCTCTCTTGAAGAACTTGCAAAGCTTAGCTGTACCAAGCGCATTTGTTAGAATTCATAACTAGTTGGTGTCTCTAGTCTAAATCTTGCTAGGGACTAGCAAGACGGATTAAGTGATGAATACCTGATTTATTAGTAATTATGAAAAGCAACTTAACAGCTTCAAGTCTGCTGACCTTACATTTACATAGAATAAGGTACTTTAATTGCTCTCGTGTTTTTTGGACTTGTGCAGGTCTTTTAGGTCTAATGCATAATTATACAAAGATTTATGTCCGGGAAGCAAATATGGATCACTGAGGACGTTGGCAACTGATTGGTGAAGTTTCGGGAGCAGCAGCAATCTTTGGAAAGCACCGGAGGGCAAAGTGTCTTGGTACACCCAACTCAGCGTGTGCCGATTTTGGCGAAAAAGTGGCGAGTGGCGAGGGTGTGCGGTACACCTTGACATGTCTTGGAATTTTGTCACATTCACTAAAGTATTGATAGCCAAAGTGTCTGGAATTGCACCACTAACATGTCTTGGTACACATTATTCAGAACTCGATGAATTGGTTGGGGTCGATCCTAATAGCGAGGCACCTTGTCAATCAACCTTTAATACGAGATCACATTGGAGAGGGGTATAAAAGCTATAGGAGACAAGGAGAAGGCAGCTTTTGATTTAGGAGGATTAGGTTTTCATAGGAGAAGTGTTCTTCTCCATAGTTTTGAGTTGAAGTTTTATAGATCCAGATTGAAGACTTTTATTCTTTGGAGATTTTGGATTCAAGCACCTGTAATCCTTCAGTAGGAACATACATTTCGTTTTCAATCCCAGTATTTCATATTTTTCATTCCTAGGTTTTATGGCGGAATTACGATTTTCAAAGTGTTGTTTTTATGAATAAATTCTCACAGAATTACGATTGTCCTTACTCACGTTCCGCTGGGTTCGCTTCTTTTACGGGATTCCATGGTGAAACTCACCATGATCCGCGGTAATTCCCTCAATTCCTCTCTTGAACCTCGATGGATTGTGCGATGTTATTAATTGCTTGTACAAACCATTAAAAACCTTAGTTGGGCATCTTCTTGACAGCGTGTGAGCGAGAGACATTCGGTACCGTTGTGTGATTCTAAATGCAAGCTAAGAAATTTGAATTAATTGGGAATAAGTGACTAACATCATTCAATCATCCTTCTTTTCAAAAGAGCATTTAAGGATAAATCTTCCATCAAAGACCATTTATCAATGACCCCTAGATGAGTTTGTAAAATAAGAGGTGGGAGTTACGTGATCAAAAGTGAGTGGAACCCTAAAAATCCCAGCAATCATCTTTCTATTTTAAAATATTCAAAGCAATCAATCATTCAATCAAACAACATTATAATTCCCTTTTAAATTACACTTTTTGTGGAGGAGCCAAGCTCCTACGGATGTAGTTTAGACCACTCCACTGTGGAATGACACATGGATTACGGTATTACAATGCTAGACAACCTTAATTCCTATGGCAGGAATGAGGTCGACATACGAATAAGTACGAGACGATGTGCCGTTTAGGTTAAGAATGTCGGGCGACTTATCGGCGGTAACCAAGATGTTTAGACCGTTGTTGGGTAAAACCATGGAGGTTTATATTGATGATACACTAGTAAAGTCGAAGAATGCCTAAGACCACTGCGCCCTCTGAGAAGCTGATCTGTCAGACCCTCGACATGGAACTCAACCCCTTAAAGTGTGCCTTCGGGGTCAGTGTCGGCCTGGTTCTTGGGCTTCATGGTAACACAAAGAGGGATAGAAAGCAAACCTGCGCGGCCCAAAGGCCATCTGAACTCGCCGGCTCCAGGTTAGAAGAATCTGACAGCCAGCCAGTAGGTTAAAGCCTAGGGTGGTTCATTTCTCAGTTCTGCGCCTAAAGCCATTCTTACTTCACCCTTAGGGAAATCCAAACGGATGGAATGAAGAGTGTGATTAAGCCTTGGTAGCAATCAAGCACTATCTGGCGGAACCCCCAGTACTCGTTAGGAAGCCGGCGAGACACTCTTCATATATTTAGCAGTTTCAGATGTCGCAGTAAGTGTCGTCCTGTTCAAAGATAGTAAGGATAGAAGCCAGAGATCAGTGTTCTTCGTCAACAAGTCCTTAGTCGATGCAGAAACCAGATACAACCACCTTGAACATGACACTTTAGCTCTCTGGATGGTAGCCAAGAAGCTCTTTCTATACTTTCAAGCACACCCGATTATGGTGCTAACCTGACCTTTCCTTGACACTACACACAAGCACGACTTGTCAGAGAGAATGACCGGGTGGAAATCGAATAAAGCGAATCTGATTATCTCATTATAAGCCAAGGTTAGCTAAGAAGGGGCAGGTCCTGGCCGACTTATCTGAAAAAATCCCGACTAAACGAGCTCTGCCCGATTCAAATTTAATTGGATTCGGTGGAAGCGGGGCATCTAGGCAAATAGGGGTTGGCATTGGCCTGCAACTAAAGTCCTCGGGTGGGGAAAAGATCGAGCAACCTATTCGGTTGGAAGCGAGTGCCTTCATGATGAATCGAATATGAAGCCATCATTTTGGTATTGAATTAGTAGCTGCATTATCAGCCTACAAGCTTATAATTCGGAGTGATTCCCAATTAGTGGTGGGACAGGTAAACACAGAATATGAATCCAGGGATCCCCGAATGGCGAAGTATGTGACTTTGGTTAAGCAACGCTTGGCTAGTTTTTCAACATGGAAGCTCGAACATGTTCCCAGGGACTCTAATGAAAAAGCAGATGCCTTAGCCGCTGTAGCCGCATCTCACACTATACTTGAAACAATATTTGTCCATATAATACCAACGAGATTCTCGATAGCCCTTTGTTTGGGTAAAGCCGGGTGGGGCGAAACCTCCCCTTCCCTAGATGAACCTTATGGCCGCAGGTACATCAGCACGGGAGAACTCCACTACTTAGAATGAGCTCGCGAGTCTAAGTTGATATGCCATATTTTCCTTAATCGACGGGCAGCTATTCAAACGATCCCTGAACGGGCCGTATCTGAAGTGTTTAATTACCGAACATGGCCAGTATGTGTTAGCCGAATTAAACGAAGGGATATGTGGCAATCATCTAGGAGGTAGAACTCTGGCACATAGGGCCCTTTCAGGGTATTGTGTGGCCCGACCATGAGTCAGGCGTCACGGTGCGATACTTATGAATGTGGCCCAGTTGTCAGCGGCGGAGCTCAGTTTAAGATCAGATAAGACCTAATGTCTATCTCAAGCCCATTGCCCTTTGCTCAATGGGGAATTGACATAGTGAGGTCTCCCTAGCCCCAGGCTGAAAAAGTTGTTGTTAGTGGCCCTTGATTACGCCCGACCAAATGGATGGTAGAGGCTTTCGTCAATCAAAGATAAAGGGTCACTTAGTTCATCTAGAAAAATATCGTTTGTCGGTTAGGTATTCCCCAGACAATCATATCAGGCAATGGGCCCCAATTTGATAGCAGGTCTCACGAAACTTATCGGGAGTGAAAATAAAACTTTACACTCTCAGCGCGGTATCTGCAAATGGCGACGACGGAGGCTTCGCAAAACCTTGTTGGCGGCCTTAAAGAAAGCGATTGAAGCGCGATTAAAAGCGAATGGGTGGGACAAACTTCGAAGTCCTTTGGGAAGCCTGGAACAACCGCCGGCAGACCAACATGTATATCTCCCTTCGCTTTTACGTATGGGATTGAAGCTATAATCCCTACGGAAATCAGTATGCCTACGCTCCTGACGGATATGCCCAAACAATCGAATACAGAGTTCATAATCAAGGAATTAGACATGGCAGATGAGCGCACGGGGAAACAACGGCCGTCTGGATGCATCCACCACCACTTGGTGTGAGTCTATCTAGCGTAAACCCCGAGTATTCCAGCCAGGAAACCTGGTCTTAAGGAAAATCTTTGAAAATATAGCCGATCTAGTGGCGGGAAAGTTTCAAGCCAACTGGGAAGGACCATATATTGTAACACGAGTCGGTAAATCCGGTTCATATGCTTTAGATAAGCTAGACGGAACACTTGTACCCCGAATGTGGAATGTTATACACCTCAAAAAATCTTGCTCGATAAAAAGATGATTTATTTTCGCTGAATCTTCATCTCAAAACCTAATTTAAAAATCAGGGTAGCGTGTTACTTACTATCCCAGGCTCGACATAGCTAATACCATTGCGATATAAAAGTCGGGTGGCGCTGGCCCTATTCGGCCACACTTGACATAATAATGCCCTCGACTGACCAAAATAAAGTCCGAATGGCGCTATTGCCCTATTCGACTGATTATAACTAATGTCTGGCCACAAACAGAATATTGAGTGGCGCTATTGCCCTATCCGGCCTAGCATGGCTAATGCTCAACCGACTCAAACTAAAGTCCGGATGGCGCTACATGCCCTATCCGGCCCGACATGGTTAATGCCCAACTGGTTCAGTATAAAATCCGGATGGCGCTATCCGGCTCAACATAGTCGATGCCCATCTGGCTCGAACTAATGTCTGAGTAAAAAAGATGCCTTACTTGGCCAATTTGTGATGCTAGAATGGTACACGGCAGGAGCCGGGAAGGAAGCGAATATGCCGAAGCAATTGCTGAACCACGGACCCTACTCATTGTCGCCGGTGTGTGAGCTAAAACTAAAGTATACTCTCGGTTCCAAAGGAAGTCGTGAAAATCGCAGCGTTTGTTCCCGACCTAGTTACATTATATGAAAATGTTGGGATATAATCGCAAAAGGAGCCAAAGCAGCAAGAAACCACAAAATGCCACCTCTAACTCGCCGGATGCACCGGATCCTCCTTCTCTCGCTACCCCGATGGAGAATCGTGGTTATCACCTACTTTAGCCCCGCTATGAGGTTTCACTCTTCGTTAACACCCGTCGAGCAACAACAACCTCAACAGAACAACAACCTGGGGCATTGAGGTTAACGAAAACCTAGAGTTAATGACTCGACATACCCGCATCCCGTCTGAATCTTTGGCTTATTTAACAAATAGAACAGCGAAGGCACAATAGACGATTCGACTGAAGACGACTTCAAGCCAATGACTGATATTCACCTAAGAGTTTTTTTTTTTTTCTTCTTTAGCGACTCGCTGTGGTGCGTATGCTAACTCATCTTTGCTAGCCTCAAGCTCTACAAGCAAGGAAACTCCCTTATCTGTTAGGCGGATGGCCTCCTCCTCCGTCATCCGACAAGCCTCTCTAGAGGCAGCCAAAGCCTATTGATCCACATCTAACTCAGACTCCACCTTCCACCGGCGCCTTCTCGGCGCCAGGCATGTCGACCCGGCCAATCATATTCCACCTGGCGGCTTTGCCTCCCACGCATCAATCTCTAGTCGGGCCATCGCTACTTCATGACCAGCGGCATCTCTTTCCGTCTTACCTCAAGCTGTTCCTCTCACAAATTTTCTAGCTCCAACCCAACCGCCTCATTTTGACTTCGCTTCCATTGGGAGAAGCACCTGGGTCTTTTATTAGAAACGCCGACCAAGGAGCCGTAGTCCTCCGCCTCCCCGCCCAGTCCGACCTGGTGGTTGAGCTATGTTCCTGATGGCAGCAATCGGGCTGCGAAGAAAAACATATTACTGATATAGAACAATGATTAGAAATACTAAAACGAAAAAGCCCTTCCGTTACCAGCCTGGCGATTGAGCAAAGTTACGGTTGCGAACCTGCATTCCATCCTCGATCATCTGCTGAAGATCTTCTTTAATAGTACCAGCAGGGACCGAGACATGCCCTTCGCCCGCCCGGCCCGAACAACCATGGTGCATCCGCAAAGATCGTCAAAAGTATACCGCGGCAAATGGTGTCAAGATTCACCACGATTTAAGGGCCTCCATCAACACCCTTGAGCTCTCACCCGGCACTTGATTCGCTTTGTGCCGGGCAGGTGTTTGGAATCAACAAAATTTATATCCTAGGATTCCTACACCGACGTAGCAAGCCATCGTAGTATAGTGGCTCTGTGGTCGAACACTGGACGGGTTTTCTTCATGAGAGAAGAGTTGCAAAGCAGCATTGAAAATGGTGTTTCCTCTTTGGATTTTTAGGATTGTGGTGAAAACAAGGTGTGTGAATGGTTGAAAACTGAAATAATCAAGTAAAAGTTAAAACAATTCAAGCTCTCAATATCAAGGCTTAGGGTTCTAAGTTAACCGACATGTCCCTGTCTTTTTCTCAAGGCTGGGGAGCATGACATATAGTCATTTCTAACCGATCTTCATTTAGCTTTAAACCTAAACCCTAAAAGTTTTCCTCTTGAAAGATGGCATTTAATGAGCATAAATGTTCCTGGCGGAGAGAACACCTCCTAAACCTACCATTCAATAACTAATAGAGACAACTAACTGACATCTTTTATCTAGTGATAAGTATCCACCTAACCCAAAAGCTTGCTAAATACACTAGGGGAGAGCATGCCTAAGAGATTTAACCTAAGGTGAGAAGCAAGAACACATATACCCTTAAACAAACATGAAAAAGCATGAGAACATGCACTACCAAAACTAACACCTGGCCTTCTTCATGATTTAGGGTTTTAATGAGCATCCCTTGATTTGTCATCATCAAGGGGTGTTTGGCTAGTGAGAAAATGCAAGAAAGTGAAGGAAAGGGAGAGAAAATCACAAACCAGCAGAGGAGAGGAAGCTTCATGCCAAATTTTCCTGATTGATTGATGGAGTGAAAGTTGATTGATTTACAAGACTGAGCTTATATAGTGCTCAAAAGAAAGGAAATTACAAAATGTGCTAATGAACTAAGGGTAAACTGTAAACCATAAAAACGGTAAAAAGCAATTAACAGTGAGTAGGTGAGCCATGAAATTAAATTTGTGTTGCAAACTTTTGCAACCCCGTTAGAAAATTTCCACTAAGACTCCTTCTCTTAGCATTTACTTTAAATTTCCTCCGGTTCAATCCATGCATCTTCGAATTTGCCCGGTTCATCGTGTTTGAATCGGATTGAAGATAATGAGTGTATTTGACCTCATAGGAAAACTACTAAAATAGCTACAAAATGATCGCAGCAGTTTCGGACCCTAAATGTATCACTGAAAGGCAGTTTCACAGACACAAAGTGCTTAAAACCTCGCTATAAACAGATTTAAATAGCACTATTCACTAATCACTTAACCGACACATTACAGTCCCTAGCAATGATAAAAGAAGGAAGACTATGTAGGCTATATGTATGCAAAAAGGATTGTCTTTTCAAAAAAGTGTGTATAAGTGATAATGTGACTTCTGGTGATGGAAAACACTCAGATAAAAACCAGCTTCGAGAATAATGACACAGGACAAGTTTAGAGCAATGTTCATTCCAAGGAAATCAACCTGAACTTCCACCAAAAATCTATGTTTAGTGATCGCTTTAATAATAAGTCGTTAGTTTACCATCCCCAACCAAGCTGGTCGCTAATGCCTTAGATTGCCAACCAACCTAAATAGATCTCGCCCACTCTTATTTCACACTTCTATTATACTGGGGAATGCAATGCTGAGAATCTACCACCAAAGTCCATGTAACTGATCCACCGAAGGACTCCCAACCAACTAAGGTTTAGGTAAAGTCAGATCTTTTCAAATCCAAACTCTCAGAGGTTTCACCCCGAACTTCTAATGACTTCGAGAATCCAAAGACTCCAATAACTGCAACTCCACCTATCCACCCATGAATAGCGCTAAGCCTGTGGCTCCAACCACAATAGGACACCAAGTTTTGAAGGTTTCGCCATATACCCCTGACTGTGGTTTCGTTTTAGTGGCAAGCGTCACACTTTTCTATCTCTTTTCTTTTTCTTTTCATTTTTCTTTCTGCTCGAAGACATCGGGCCTTCTTTCTTGGGGAACTCTAACCTATTATAGTCGTCAACGAAGCTAAGGCCGGTTTTGCAAAGTAAGGGGGTATGCAACTTCTCAGCCTATGAACGAAAACTGATGTGCACTGTGTGTGTGGGTAGATAATGGTGGAAGACAAGGGTTGGTTACCAGGGTCTTCAACTGACCAACAACTCAATCATGCATGGGACCAGTCTAGCATTGATGGTAGCATACAATGCTTCAACTTTTCAATTTACAGGAAAGGCAGAACCACAAAAATATAGGGGCAAAATGAGATGCAAAAGTATAGAAGAAATAGGATTCAGACATATATATCATGGTATTTACAAATTCTCAACTTTAAAAAGTAAACAACAATTTAAATATACAAAATGGGTCAAGTAGTACATGTGGTACAAGCAAACTAAAGTCAAAGTATAGAACACTTCCAACACTTAACTCTCCCTAAGAACCTGAACCAAAGTTAGTGGAGGGAGTGGTACCTCAATCGGTGGATGGAGAAGAATCATCCTCACTGACAAGCCGAGGTGCTGTCGGAGGGTTGATGCCGCAGGAATTGCCAAGACATCCAAGGGACCGCAGGGTTGATGGTGGAGGAGCTGATTCGCCAAGGTGGATAAAGTTTGAAACTGAGCAGGTACGCCGAGAGACAGCAGGGAGGCCCAAGTGGCTCTGGAGCTGCATGAGGATGGCTTGATTCTGTGCTATGGCAGCCTCAGTGTGAGTCATCCTCTCTGCAAGCGTGGCTTGGGAAGCTGCAAATGATGCTGTAGTGGCGGAGAACGTGCGGACTGCCTCCATGATAGTCAGAAAGTCCCTGGTGAAGAGGGTAATATACTTCTAGCAGCGGGAGGTGCTCTACCACTATACCGACCGAAGCGTCGGGTACTGGGCCGAGGGCCTGAGGGACAGAGAGGGCACGGAGCCCGAGGTACTGAACCGGAGCTACCTGGAGCCGTGGCCTGGGTGGAGTCGAAGGACTGGAGGAACCGATGAAATCGGGAGCCGAGGCCTCGGTGCTCGCCCATAGGATAGGTCCCCTTGTGGACTATCACCGCCCAGCTCATCCTCGGTCCCTGTCCCCAGGAAGATGAAAGGCACGCAGGCCCAGCTCGCCACCGATTGATCGCAGCGGTGGCTTGGCGCCCACGGTGACGCTCCAATCGAGGCTCGGCCGGGAACCCGATGTGCTCTAGTACTTGACATAAGAGTCGTCGAAATAGGAGAGGCATGGACTCAGCGCGGGGCAAACTCCGGCGGTGGACCCTGTCCTCGAAGTGAAATAAGGATGTCATATCCCCGCCTCTACCGGGCTGGAACCGTAAGCCTCCTCTAAATGCAATATAAACTCCAAAATAGCCTTCCCTCCACGATATGCTGTAGTGGAAACATATTAGACCTCAATATATGGTCTATCAAAAGCATACGCTGCGGGAGGTGCCGCCTGAATAAAATAGTCCCACCGGCACATCTATGGAGAAGCCGACCATCTCCCTTTGGTCGAGGGATGGGGCCACCGCTTCATAGTCGGCCAAGGCTGGGCGAGGACCACCGCGCATGGAGAGCAACCAGTGATGTCGGAGGCCCAAAGTATCCCCGCCTATCAGTCGATGGAAAAATTCAGAGCAACCGGGTCGGCCCCACGCCTAGACGCCATCAGATGAAAACTCGATGACTACCCAGGATAATGTAATCGACGCTGGCCACATGAATCCACCCATGGCATTCGCACGAGGAGCACGGAGTCTCGTGAGTCTCGGCCCTTCGAAAAATGCCGAGAGATCGAAGTAAACCTCCCCGTGGAAATCTCTCCCACAACCAACATTCCCGGACGGGGCTGGGTAAGGAAGTGGGCGCAAATTGATAACAATGACGCAGGATGCCCGGGCCTGACGCCTCAAGGCGTGAGGGTGGCGCCCGGGTCTCGGCGTGATGACTCCCCGGGCCTCAAGTCCGGGGTCTTCTTGGCGTGGCACCTCCGGCTGGCCTTGATGCAATGGATCGCTGAACACAACTCTGTATAATATCTCCTCTCAAGTGTGGGCCACAGAGAGGAGCTCAAAGACGTAGAGCGGTCAGACACTCGAATATAAATTCTAGTCGTTTGACATGTTTCTAGGTATTTTGTAAGCATAATTTTGACTGCTTGAGTTAAATGAGAAAACGAACAAGAGACCCGAAAAAGTTACCAAACTTAAAGACAATTTTGTAATCGGTCCAAGGGGCTAAAAGTCCTAATGTGGAAAGACTAGAGGCCAAAATAAAATAAAAGGAAATTGAACTATAAATGGCCAAGAATTGGAAGGACTATTTTGCAAATAAAGAAAGTTAACTCCAAAAATGGGTTTTACGGCGGCCAAACATGGCCTTATCAAATCCATAGATTGAAAAGACCAATTGGTCTCGCAACCTGGGAGAACCCTTAGGAGAAGAAAGAAGGGGAGAACAGAAGAAGGATTCAAGCCAAGATCAGTTTCAAAAGGTAGTGGAAACTATGGATCTAGCATGTTGCATAAGAATTACTGGTGGATTGCTGTGGTTTCAGACAACATTAATTTGATTCATTCTAGAGAGGTTTCTGTTAGATAAACATTCTAACTCAAGATTTAAGGGAAGTTTGGCTGAGTTCTAGTTGATCATGAGGATATGAATCCTTCAAAATTCCATGATTTGTAGAATTGGGTGAATTTTGGCATGAATCCTGTGATTCTTTTTACAAATAAAAGTGTTTGTGTGGAAAGGTAGAGGACATTTAGTTTTGATGAAGGATACATTAGGAGATCTAATGATGAAAGTGTATGAAAGGGGAGAAAATAATTCATTCTCGGGGCATTTTCAGATTAGTACCGGTACAACTTGAGCTTGCAATGGTACAATTTCGGTTCTCGTCATTTTTGGCTGTTAAAATTCCAGACAACTTGTTCCGTTTTCCTGCTCTGACTAGTTTTCGTGATTTTGGCCATGTTAACTTCGCTATTTCTTATCCGATTGAATGATTCAAGGTTACGTAAAATAGACTTCAAGGAGAACCAAACTTAAAGAGAAGGCATTACCAAAATCTGATCCCTAAGTATTTAAAAAATTCACTCAAAGTGAAATTTATGTGCAAATTCTAGTTCCAACTTTGAACATAGAGTAGTCGGGTTGTTTGGACGTAACTTAAGTTCGGTGCTCGAATTGGGTGATTCAGTTGGAATGGGAACCGCCCAGAATCTTGGCTTTATAGGAGCACAAGGGCAGTATCATATAAGACACTGGAAAATTAATATTACAAACTGTTCCTCAGTACATCAGTGCAAACTAGTTGGCATGAAAATGTCTGTAACGAGTTTGGACAATCCGATTGGATTGATTCAATTCCTGGGTAAAAGTAGATTCATAGAAGAATAAGAATACATGAATAAGGTGTGATTACAGCCTCATCATACCTTACCGAGTATATGGAATATGATCTGTCAAGAAACCGCATAATGTATGTTTAGTAATACCTATCGGGTGTGTGCCAGACTCATATAATTGTAAAGCGCCTAAGACCAGTTGTTGAATGACATGGCACTCGACCCGTGCTTGACACGATTAGTACTGATTACTCGATTAGTCTGACGACACTCTCACGTCGTGCTTGACACATTAGTACTCACGATTACTCTTTGATTAGTACTTGATTACTCGATTAGTGCGATGGCTCCTACGTCGGTCTTTGCCTCTTTGATAACTCACGGCTTTCGATCTTATCTGCGTACCCAGCCAATTGCCTTATTGTCTTTGTGTCTACTCATTAAGTATTCTTGGTCCTGAGCAATCCAACAATTATATGATAAGACTCTGAATAAGAACAAAGAATTGAATATGGTAAAGATCTGAATGTACCTACGGGTACCTCTGTATATGTTTAGTAGTACCTACGGGTACCTCTGTATTTGTTCTGTAGTACCTACGGGTACTCTTGTGTCACGGTCGGATTACATCGTACCTGAACTATCTGTCTGCGATTAAGTTATGTCGTACCTACAGGGTACTCCTGTATTTGATTAAGCTCTGTAACTCCTACGGAGGTCGAATGAGTATCGTCTACATTATAAAAATATACAGTTTGCATAGGCTACGTAACTCCCTACGGAGGTCAGAATAAGTATAAATTCAATAGTACCTAAGGGTACTCTATTGTGATAAAATAAGTATAAGCGGTGAGTACCCTCTGGTACTCTCGTATCGGTAAAATAAATACAGGATTACGTAAAATAAGTATAAATCCCGGTCATTACCTGCAGTGTAGGTATAATGAATACGTGATCTTGTTCCCTCACGAAAGACTAGTAATAATAAAGTATTTGTAATAAGTCGATCCGACCTGGTATGTGATATGATCATGATCACATTGGAGCTTATCGTACCTACGGGTACCTTCGCACAAGAATAAGATCCGTAAGACAATAATAAGTTCTGTAAAACAAGTATAAGATCTATAAGACAAGAATAAGTCCTGTACACAAATATAAGTTCCGTAAGACCAGTATAAGTTCCGTAACATACATGTAAGATCTGAAATACATGTATAAGTTCTGTAATACACGTATAAGATCCGAAATACCAGTATAAGTTCCGTAAGACCAGTATAAGTCCCGTAAGACAAGTATATACTCGGTAAGACATGTATAAGATCTGAAATACCAGAATAAACTCTGTAGTACAAGTAGAAGATCCGTAAGACAAGGATAGGCTCTGTAGTACAAGTATAAGATACGAAGTACTAATATAAGTTTTGTAGTACCTACGAGGGCCTGTATCCCGATTAGATTATGGTACCTACGGGTACTCCTATATTTGATCAATTTCAATGAGTACTACGGGTATCTCCGTGCCTATAAGCTTGAATAAGGATAAACTCCATTAGTAACTACGAATACTCTAGATATGGTATAGGTATCGTTAACCTAGGATGTTGGGATATGATACCAAAACAAGTTGGTATCAGGCGAACTGACTGATCAAGTAGTACTTGCAGGTACTCCTTGTATAAGATTAAGTTAAAGCTAATCCGATTATACGTTCCGTAATTTATGTGATACCTACGGGTACCTCCGAACAAGTGTAAACTCCGTAGGATAAGTATAAGTTCTGTAAACTCCTACGGGAGATCGGAGATAGATATAAATATCAATACGTGTTTAAGTACTACGTATGGCATAGGTTGCCGTAACTCTACGGGAGATCGAAATAAGTATAAACGAGATAAGTATACGTACATGTATAAGCTCGGTGCGATTATACGAGAAATCACGAATAGAATAAGATCATTGCTATAAGTATAAGACCGAGATAAGAATAAGTTTGTCATAATTATAAGATCCAAGAAGGATAAATTACGCCATAAGTGTAATTCCTGAGTAAGGATAAGATTGTTATAAGTATATGTTTAGTACCGTTTATAAGGAATCTGAATAAGCATAAATATGGATCTTATGGGAGACATAAGCATTCTGTTAAAAGTCATAAGGTACAAGTAGACAGAATTATTTTGATGACAAGAATAGGAACCCGACCTGAAATCCCGAGAAAATCATGAGTTATGTAAAAGAGATGAATTGGATGTCTTGCCATTGTATATGTCTAAGTTTGCTCCCGAATATGATCATTTGTTATATATTGGATTATATGAATTCATGATGATTTGATATACATTTACATTTATAAGTTTATTATGATTCGAGTCTAAATACTTGTGCATTAGTATAAGTTATAAGATATGTTTCCGCTAAGGCGTAAAGCTTAGCGCGGTTTTTAATCGTGGAGTGCGGGAGAAGACGTCGGCAAACATCCGCCTCTGATTGGGCCAACACACTTGTAAGGGGTTCACTACATGTAGTAAGGTTCAGGTGCTCGATTTGTAAATGTGAGAGTATAGTTTTGTATTTGTAAATGGGACCCGAGTTATATGTATATAATATTTAGTTATGTTATAAGATGTGGGCCATACCCCGCAGTGCGGGATTTGGTTTTAAAAAAATCGGGTAAAGAGTCGGTATTTGGTCTCGTCCGGGCGAGCGTGACAGCGGCAGTTAGGGGTGCTAATGAGATGAGACAACTCGCGAGCTACTCGAACTCGACTTGGTCAAAACTCGACTCGAGTGAGCTCGACTCGAAATATTAATGAGTCGAGTCGAGCAACTCGTAACTCGACTCGAAAAGCTCGCGAGAAACTCGAAAATATTTTGTATATAAAATTTTAAAAGTTTTTTTTAAAATTTGATATCTTTACTTTAGGGGATGTCATAAATAATATATCTCTATTTTGTATTCTTAAAAAATCATAAATTTTCATTATTCAAGTTTAGCCTGACTCGAGTTCGAGCTCGAGCCGAGTTCGAGTTTTGCGTTTTCGAGTTCGATTCGAGCTTCATTTTTCAAGCTTGCGAGCTTTCGAGCTCGAGTCAAGTTCGGATTCGAGTTTTCGAGTTCGAGTCGAGCTTAGCTGAACTCGAGCTCGACTCGCATCATTAGCACTAGCGGTGCCTTGGGCGGCTTGGTGAGTAGGGAAGCGCGGTGGCCGGCCGAGGGCGCGGCAGGCGCGTTGGGGCGGCGCGGTGCGGCGGGCGCCGGCGGGGGGCTGGCGGCGGCGGTGGCTCACGGGTGTAGGTCTAGCACGGGGGGAGTGGGGCTCTGGCACACTTTGCGTGAGCAAGACAGGCCACGAGTCTTCGCCATTGTCGAGCTTAAAGGAGAGCAGGAGAAGGGAGTTTCAGAATCTGGGAAGGTAAAATGTGAAATGAAAATGAAGGGGAAATGGGGTTTAAATAGGGGTTGGGGGATAGGTGGGAAGACATGGGCAATTAATGTCATTAGTGACCATTAATTGGATGGTTAAAAAAATTATAGAAATTCATTGCAGGAGCGTGAAACAAAGAGTTACAGGCAAACGGAGAGTTGCAGGGTGACGATGAACAGCGAATGCCAATTTTCGCATTGCGAAATTTCGCAGGTTGCGAAAATTTCGCAACCTGGGAAATTCCAGGCAAAATTTGGTTTCCCCACACTGGAACACCTGCAACAACACAAGACCAAAAATTATGAGAAGATAAGCTTGAAAATTAGGAAATTTACAAAATTTGAAAATTAAAGGATAATAAAGAAATTCCTAATTTAAAACTTGAAATAATATAAAAGCAAAAAATCCCATGAGAATTTGGGTGGTTTCCAGTTATTGCTTAGGAACCACTCCTGTTCCAATACAGAGATTTTCACAGGTCTAGGAGGAGAAGCTCCTCCTTGCTTGCAGTGTGGTTGTTGATAGACCAAAACACATATACAAATTCATGGCGTTTATTTTCAAGGATTCATTATTAATCCCGACAACGAAATATACGCTTGTTGATATACGAAAATCTCTAGAATAAATCATTTTCAAAGTTTGGTTTTGGTCGTATTACCCTTGAGTGCAGTCGACAAGTAATAAAATAGTTTAAGTCAGAGATATCGATCCCACGGAGATCTCAAGAATTTTAAATCAACTACTGACTACTCAAAATTTCCATACTATTTGGACCACTAAATGATAGTAAGATCCGACATTAAGGTCTTTGAAAATTAAGCAATCAAGGGAAATAAATGAAATAGACAATAAACTTGAATATAAAGAATAAAGAATAATTTAATAGTTAGGAAAATGAATAGAAATTGAATAACTATCGTTTGGAGAAACGCATTAGAACATTGCTGTTGTAGTATCCAATTCACATTGTCAACTTGTAAATTTTCTTGTGAATTCCAGTTCCAAAATCACATCCCGAGGCATTAATAGTTCAGAGTGGATCTCTCCCTTTCGCATTTCATTATCTAATTTTTGACTGATTCTCTCGAATACGGGGAATTAGATAACTACTTTTAAAGCGGGGACTTCCTAATTAAGGTATTTTTCTTTTGCAATACTTCATACCCATTTTATGGGCTATGCATAGGCTCCCAGAGTTATCGATTCGACGGGATATGAAACTAGGGTTACTCTTGCCAAATTAAAATAAGTCACCCTCTCTCCTTGATTAGATCTCGGCTAACACGGGATTGGCTACTATTCGAGATTGAGGTGAACTCTACGCTTGTTTAAATTGATAACTCATTCAACTCGTTCTTGATTTCAAGTGAGAAGGGTTATGAAGTAAACTCACAAAGCTCATTAGATCTCCTAATAGCAGGTTAATATACGCTTTAGTATTCGCTCGGGATTGTCATCTCTGTGTCACTGAGGCCTCCTTGAAATCGAGCAATGGCTTCTTAATACGGGTATAAGGCGATATTCGGATCAAAACCTTAAACCCATAACCCGAAAGTAAATTCATAAAGCGAAATTGCAATTTCTTTGGAAATAACAATAGGAAAGATAATTTACGACAATAACATTATAGTAATGGCTGGGTTCCTCAATTCTTGAATTACACCTCTGACATTCCTCGATCATAAGAATAAGCGCATTTGGCCCCGGAGAAGCGAATTCGAGAATTTATGCAGACTTCAACATTCAATTAGTAATTTGAAAAAAAATGGGTGCATTGAGCTTTAGCTCCGTAACATCAATTCCAGGAAATAAGAAAAACTAGAGCTTGATAAATCTAATCTAATCTATCCATATTAAAGAAAATAAAAGAAAAGGAAAGAAAAAAAAACAAAAAAATGAGCCTTATTATCGAGACCTCTCGATGCAGTGGCGTGACTCTTCTCTACGCCGGATAGGCTGCGTGTTATAGGGTTTTTCAAGTTGAGCCCTAATCCCAATGTAGCACATTGTGGTTTTAGAGTATCGGGCCCGAGTCCACTTTGTTGTCAGCGACCTCGATTCCTTGTCGCGACATCATCCATCGCGACCTCGATCTCACGTGGCGACCTTAGCCTTCTTGTCTATACGAGTCTTAGCGATCATTAGTGATGTCGCGACATCATTCTCTTATCCGCGACATGACTTACTTCTTTTGCTTAGGCTTTACATGTTGCTCACGATGTCATGACGTCGATACTCTTATTCGTGACATCAACTAAATGAAATTCAGCTTCCAACGGAATCTTCTGATGTCGCGACATCGATCTCTTGTCGTGACAGCAGTTCATTTCTTTTCGGCTTTCATGCGAAGGTTCTGATGTAGCGACCGATCTCTGTGCGACGCATCGATTTAGTTCTACAGGGCCTTCAAGCGGTTGTTCTTGGTGTCCGACAACAATCTCTTGTCGTGACATCTAGTCCACGCCAACTGTATGTTTCAACTGGTCGCTCTTGACGTGAGCCTCGTCTTTACGTCGCGCGGCGTCGGCTCTATCTTCTGTGACATTCAACTTGTCTTCGGATGTCGCGACATCAATCTCTTGTCGTGGCGGCATTCATTTAGCGACTTGCTCCAGTCTCTGTATTCGCGACATCGACTAAAAGTTACGCTTCTATGGGCGGTGGATTCGTATTGTCACGACACCCGATCTTATGCCCTTGCGGGTTTCGGGTTGATCGCTTGTGATGTCGGCGACATCATGGCCTTGTCAGCGACATCCATTCTAGTCGCTGCGGTCTTCAATGGTTGTTCACGATGTCGCGACATCGGGATGTTGCTCGCGACATCGGGATGTTGTCGCGACATCGGCGGGGATGTTGTGTCGCGGCGTAGATAAGTCTCACGCACCGCTTCCCGCAGTTTGTCATGATGTTGCGACCTCGGTTTTGCATTTGCGACATCATTCGGCTGAGCCCTGCTCCTTCTTGTTTGCCCTGGCGTGTTCCACGCGCGGCCGGCATCAAATTCCCCTTCCTTTCTGATGTCCGCGACTTGAAGCGGGTATGCGGACCTGGCTAGCATCGTAGCTCGGCTTGAGTTCTTTTTATTTACACGCTCACCTTGATTGGTACTTTTATTCCACTTGTTTTACGCATTTTTATAGCATTTTTTCTTGCTCTTATTACTGCCCAATAACAAATGGGTGAGTTTCTTCCTTATTTATGAGAAGTAATTGTCTCTTTTTGATATGAAAATTAAAGCGAGAAAAAATGGACTAAAAATAGATGACTTTTAGCTCATCGGGTGGTTTCTTGATTGAGTTCGGCTTGCTCCTTGGTGTTAAGCATCCTATCCTGCGGTGGTCTTTGGTGGGATGACAATGCGGGAAGGGTGGTAGTGCAGTTGATCCTTCGTAACACTTCTTGGTTCTTTGTTAATTCTTCTGGTTTAAGCCTTTGTTCTTTCACTGCACTTATGCCACTCGAGGGCGAGACTTCTTTTATTTTGCTCTTCACATCATCTTGCTTATCCTTGTAGCTCAAGTGAAAATGTTGAGCTCAATGTCATGTTCTAGAAGGTGGTACATTACTCCATTCGGAGTTGATTATGGCATTAGATGTGGCAAAAAATGGCTCCCAGTATAATGGGCACTTGATTAATGCCACTGCCTTGCTTGGCTATGTCAAAGTCCACGAAATCCACGGGATAGTAGAATTTGTCTACGCTTCACCAAGACATCCTCAACTATTCCTTTGGTATTTTCAGTTGATCCACTAAGGATAGGAGTGATGTTGGTAGGCTTGACTCCCCAAAACCTAGCTGCCTGCGGGTATGGCGGTAGGTTGACAACGGCTCCGGATCAGCCTGGTGCGCTGTCATGCGAGGTCCCTCATGTTGGCGGGATAATGGGGGATCCTAGATCTTTGTATTTCACTAAGGTTTTGCACTAGATGATAGAGTTGACTTGTTCAGTCAGGAAGGCCTTCTTGTTAATGCTGACCCCTTTTGAGCGTACCGCAGTCCTTTAGAATTTAGCATAGGTTGGAACTGTTTGATCGTAATCGGCCGATTAGGATGTTCCTTGGCCCCACTGCCTCACTTCAGGGATGCCTTCTTGCTAGAGGACTTCTTTTTGCTTCGTGCTTGGGAAAATGGAGGCATGCTTTTCTTCGCCATTATCCTCTTTAATGAATACGTGTTACGGCTCACACTTCTCTTGTTCTTTGATGCTTTCCAGGTTTGGGCACCGGCTACTCAATTTCCTTACCACTCCTCAAGGTGATAATGGCCTGGACTTCATCCATTTTTTGTGTAGGCTCACTGGCATAGCTTAGTTCATGCACTCCCCTAGGATTGGGCAGTGTCTGGGAAGGGAATCTCCCTTTCTCCTGCACCTGTTGCTGATTGGTCAGGCTACTGATGGATGACTGTAGGGTATCAATTTTTTTATTTAGGCTTTTGTGGAGCCCATCAATTCTTTTGTCCATGGAGCTTTCTACATTTTCTATTCTTTGGTTTATCTGAGCATTGATAGTTTTCTGCTCCTCTACAAAATTCCCCACCACCTTGCTCAAATTCATGATAGCTTGCTCCTTGGTGTGTGATGAGTTGTTGGTTGCTCTTTGATGAAGGTAGACCCATACTGTTGCTGCTGATGTGTGCCACGGGGAGCATATCTTTGGAAGTTTAGGCTTCAGGCTGGTTGGGAGTGGATTCTTCCGGTTAGAGTTATAGGTGTTGCCATGCGGGCATGTCGGTTGGTGGCCTATTTTGGCCCATAACATTTGCATTTTCAACCATCAAATCCCTTACTAAGGGAGAAATTGGACAATGTTCTCCTTGATGACTGGGAGATTGACAATTGAAACATGGTAGCTGGCGTAGATGTCTCGATCCTTTGCCAGTACCTCTGTAGGTTTCTACATTCCTTCTTCCATCCTTACGATTCAGGTGGACAACTTAGCCTTTAGTTCCTGGTCCTCCGTTAGTGAATAAATGCCTCCCCTAGGGTTTACTATGTGCTTCATTCCCTCTACCTCCCTTAGGTTTGGCTCAAATCCACGTCCATGGAGGTTTAGGCCACATAGTTGAGGAAGTCGATGCTTCATGAGATTCTTCTTGAGGAAGTCCCCTCATGGTTTCAGAGTTGTTCATGGCGGATATTCCATCATAGAAGTGGTTTACTAGCATCCATGTGTCAAAGAAACCATGAGTGAGGAGCATGCAGCGATAGTTTCAAGATACCTTTCCCGGCGATAAAATTTCTCACTTGTCGCAGGCTACAAAGGTGTAAATTTGCTTTCAAATTGTTAGTCTTTGTGTGCCTTGAAGAACTTCTTCAAAAAATTCTACTGCGGCTACGCGATTCCGTGGTCCTTAGCCTTAGGTCGCCAAATTTTGGCTTTGTCTTTGAGGGTCAAAGGGAAGGCTTTCAGCTTGAGCAAGTCCATATCAAATTCACCCTCCTTGAAAGTTGTGCAAACTTCCTCAAAATCCCGGATGTGTGTGTATGGATTTTCATTTTCCATCCCATGAAAAGTCGGGGCTTGAGGTACAGGATGAGGCCTCCTTTGCCACATCCTCTGCGGGGTATAATGCATGAGGTTTACTCACCCTTGGTGGGTGTATGAACTCTCATTGACACCTTAGGCATTGGGCTCCACAGCCAGACCTGGTGGCTTTCTTGCTCTTGGTGGGGTCACCATACGGTTGGTGTGTAAGGCGATTTCCACCACTTGTTTCTTTGGAGCACTTAGCCTTTCAATCTGCTGTAGTGTTTTTTGTCCCCCTTTGCATAAGCTGCTATGAACACACAACAAGCAAGAAACCAACAAAAACAAGACTACTAAAAAGGTTGATATTAGCTAAAATCAAAACAGGGGAAAATAGTCTGCACAGTGAAATTTTCAAACTCCCCTGCAGTGAAATTTTCAAACTTGCCTGCAGTGAATTGCAAGTGGGGAAAAATGGTAAAATAAAAAAGAAATGAGATTTCACCGACACTTGTGGTGTGAATCACAAGTTCACAACTTCTCTTTCTCACTAAGGCACCATCCCCGGCAACGGCGCCATTTGATTCGTTTGTGCCAAGTAGGTGTTTGGAATCAACAAAATTTATATCCTAGGATTCCTACTACTAACATAGCAAAGCTACTGCAGTATAGTGGCTCTAGGGTCGAACACGGGGATGGGTTTTCTTCGTGAGAGTTGCTATTACGTGAAAATGGTGTTTCCTCTTTGGATTTTTAGGATTTGTGTGAAAAACAGTGTGTGTGAATGGTTGAAAACTGGAAATAACTGAAGTAAAAAGTTAAAAGAGAATTCCTTGAAGTCTCGGGCCACTGGGCTTAGGGTTCTAAGTTAACCGACATGTCCTCGGGTCTTTTTCCTCGCGTTGGGGAGCATGACATATAGTCATTTCCCGAACCGGATCTTCATTTAGCTTTAAAACCTAAACCACAAGTTTTCTCTTGAAGATGGCATTTAATGAGCATAAATGTTCCCGAATGATGAGAACACACCTCCACAAAACCTACCCTTCAATAACTAATAGGAGACAACTAACTGGGCATCAGTGGATCTAGTGATAAGTATCCACTGAACCTAAAGAAAACTTGCTAAATACACGTTAGGAAATACAAGAGATTTAACCTAAGGTGAGAAGCAGGAACACAAATACCCTTAAATACAAACATGAAAAGCATGAGGAACATGCGATCTGCCTCAAAAAACCAACACATAGTGGCCTTCCTCTTCAAGATTTAGGGGTTTTAATGAGCATCCCCTTGATTTGTCATCAAGGGTGCTTACAGAGAAAATGCAAGAAAGTGAAGGAAAGGGAGAGAAAATCACAAACCAGCAGAGGAGAGGAAGCTTCGTGCCAAATTTTCCTGATTGATTGATGGAGTGAAAGTTAATTGATTTACAAGCAAGACTGAGCTTATATAGGTGCTCAGTAAAAGGAAATTACAAAAATGTGCTAATGAACCAAGGGTAAACTTGTATAAAACCACAAAAAGGCGGGGTCAAAAGCAAATAATTGGGGAGGTTAACCCGCGAACTTCGAGGTTTAACTTCAGAACCCCGCAAATCTCCACCCAGCACTCCTTCTCTTCAAGATCTTTGCTCGAAATTTCTCCGTTCTGACTGCATCTTCGAATTCGCCCGTTCATCAGGTTTGGAATCTGATTGAAGCAGAATGTGAGGTATTTAACATGTAAAACTATTAAAAATAGCTACAAAATGTGATCAGTAGCAAAGCCAGGACCCTAATGTATCAATTGAGTTATTAAAGTCAATTAGTACACCAAAAGTGCTTAAAACCTGCTATAAACAAGGCTTAAAATAGCACTATTTGGGCACTAATCAGCACTGTTACCTCCTCCATAGGGGGAGCCGGGCCTCGTGGAGGGAGATACGAATTCACCAACATACGATTAGGAAGCGGTGGCTTATTGCTATAGGTCCAGGTGTACTTGGCCCCGGTTTAATCACCAAAGGCTCTCTTGGAGGATGGGACCAATTCGAAGGCTGGCTGTAGAGGGAACCGAGATGCCTCTCTGGACTCCGCCAAGGTAACGTTTCCTAGAGCTGACTGGTCATTCAAACCCATCTCAGGTGAACCCGAGATGACAATGGACTGCACCCTCCAACTCCCCTATCCCGGCAAGGTCAGCTCGATCCTTCGACCACTCGGGGCGTGCATTAACGCTTGCTCAAGCCCAAGATCTCTTCCTCGCTCCGAGTATCAAAATTATGAACCAAGCCGGACATATCGTACTCTTCCTCTTCTTCTTCTTCCTTGTCCGGGGAGCGACGGGATATTGGAGGGACCCCATAATGAAGTCCTCCGCCCCTGCTCCAGCAACTTTCAGTTGACTCCCCTTCTTTTTCTTCGATGCTCTGGGGTAAGACAGAGTCCTTTCGCCATGAGGACGCTCCGAACGGTTCACTCCTTCGGAATTCGCTCGACTTGAGGGGCGTGACTGAAACCCATAGCGTAGGAAGGTTGCGCGGCCGCGCTGATCACCACTAGACCCGCGCCGCTTCTCTCCGCCCCGGGGCCGGGAAGAACCATCCGGATTGCTTAGAAGGTCCCAGAGCCACAAGGTGCCACCTTCACACCCTCAAGGTAGAGGACGTGGGATTATTGGGACGCTGTAAGGAGACGGGTAGCGGCTTAAATCATGCAAATTCTTCATGGTTAGGAGGACTTCATGATGCTTCCCGCCGAAAATCCCAACAACCTACATTTTCAAAACTCGGCTCTCCACTCCAGTGCTAGGCCACTTTCCTACTCTTCCCCCCGCGCAAATAACCCACAATAATGAAACCCGTGTACATGAATAGACGCATTAAAAAGTATTAGCAGGCGGGTCTCACATTTATACACACCTGGAAAAGACATCGCATGGTTAACATGAAACGGAAGGTCGGGGGAACCCGGGGTCTCATCCCAAGGTCCCCTGACTAGAATCATCCTCTTTGCCTCACTCTTGGGTGAATCAGGAAGTCCTATAACGAATTGCAACCAAGGGCTTTGGGCCGACATAGACATCCGGCCACCTTGTGCCACCCTTGAGGTATATAAGTAAAACAAACTCTACCAAGGAAAGACCGCTGGTAAAGAAGGTTCAAGACAACATCCGCATCAAGATCCGATGACATTTTAGAACAAGCGCTGGTGGCGCCCGGTAAATGTAAGAATTGCTTTACTAGTGACGACATGGGAGTCAGTTCGACAAATGCGCTTGTCTCGTGAAAAATACCACAAGTATCCTCTTCTTTCGCCTAAGGCAATATTTGTTTATCATCCGATAGCATGATGTCAATGTCATCTGTGATTACAAGAGAGTTCCTCAACTCTTCCATAGATAAGATAGATGATACCACAGAAGGTGTCACACTGACTCCCTGGGTCCGACCCGATTGGCTGATCCGAATCGGGACTCTTTTTAAACTCGACTCTTACTTGCTTTATCGACGCGGTGATATCTGTAAGTTTTATAATTGTTCACACATATCATATACAAAAGCCCTAAAATAAAATACCAATCGTAGTGGTGTTTTCATGTTGTCACATATACGCGACTGAGTCCCATTTATTATATTCAAAACTATACATTTACATTTATCGACGTAGTGCGTAACCTACGTTGATGAACTCCTACTGCAGGTAAGTTGGCCCAACGAAATGCCAAGATCACTATCTCCTTCTTCTCGCACCTACACTGACAAAACCTGTATCTTGAGCTTACGCTTAATAAACATATAGCATGCATATACACATTTATATTCAACATCTAACAAAGAAGTATAATTTCCATATCATATAATGGACTTATACAATTACTTATGCTTATAATCCGCTTTATGCCTATTCGATCTCCCGTGAGGAGTTACGTAACTTCTCTTATTCAAGAGATACCCGTAGGCATTACAGAGATAAGAACGACACATCCATTTACTCTTATTCCACGTCCGGGCTATTTTCATATGACTAAGGGGTACCTAGGACCAAGAATGAATAAATGAGTAAGACACAAATACAATAAGTATCCGCCTATACAAGATCAAGTGTCAGAGCACTCCGCTGAGAGTGCCGCTGATCATGCAGAGAGTGCCGGTCAAGATCTTTAATCAGAGAGTAATCGGGCACTAATCATAGAGCAATCAAGTACTAAACAGAGTACCGAAGTACTCAGTCACAAGTCGAGTGTCATTAATTAGTCGAGAGCACCGCGTACTAAATGTAGAGTATCGAAGTACACACAATCACCTTGACGCATCGCAGGTGTCGCACATTTAATACCGATCTCCTCGCATTCCTACGCATTATATGTATTTAGATAATTTCTTATCTTATCAGCATGAACTTTGTTCTATCTTCGCTTCGCCTGAGTACGCGAGGTAATTTGTGACATTTTTCACTTAATTTCATCCTTTACTATTTCTAAGATGCGAATTTTAGTTTAAATATCGCAAAATAGCAAAAATGGTCGCAGGAACCACTCACCACGCAGATACCGACCTATACCTGCAGACAGGTTCTGCTTTATGGCTGTACCCCAGACATGTTTAGGGTTATAATCGGTACGCTTTGTTATTACATCACCGTACTTCTATGACAGTTCAAAGGTGACTAAGATAAACTGTAAGGTTCATAAATGGTAAATGTTCATTTTTTCATGCACTTTCTTCATAGACCACTATTACATCCTTCATCAAAACTAACATGGAATCCCTCAAAACAACTCCACCAATACTTTTAATTAGTCAAAGAATCCAAGGATTCTTACCCAAGTTCAGCCAATTCTACAAAACCTTGGAATTGAGAAGGATTCCATATCTACTCATTATCAACTAGGGATTTCCAACCAAACTTCCCTTAAATCTAGAGTTAGAATGTCTTCCTAACAAATCCCTTAAAAGGAACCAAATTAATCTCCAAAGAAAACCCTAGCAATCCATACCCAAGTAGTTTGTGTAAAAAAAACATAACAAAATCCATGCAAAGCTCATGTATCCATACCTTATTTGATTTCTCCCTTTCTTCCTCTTCTTCCTTCCTCTTCCTCTCCTTCCCGTAGTTTCCTTACTTGAGACCAAAAATAACTCATTTTTGGTCTCCTCTCATTTATAGTGAAAGCTTTATTATTTAGCCTTAGTCCTCTGTATTCTTCTATGAATTTCACTACAATTCCTATTATTTCTACTTCTGCCTATAGTCTTATCAATTTATGATTTTATGCCCCTTTTAAAATTACACTCCTTGTTCTTGAGAACTTGTACAATTTCCTGTTTCTAAGTTTCTTCATATTTTCGCATTTAATTCTTACGAAAAACTTAACTTATGCCTACAAAATACCCTAAACATGTTGAAAACAACTAGGGTATATTTCGTAAGCACATGTATATCTCCAATGCAGGCCCTCTCATAATTCCGCCCCGGTCGGTGGAAGTCTCTTCCCGACCTCTCGCCTATCTCTACAAGCAAAACAGACAAAAAAAAAAAAAAAAGGAAAACTCGCAATCAGCCCAAGCCATGAGTTACCACACTCAAGAAAAGCAAACCACTATGTAACACCCTAAATTTTACAATGACAATGATAATATGTTTTGGGTATATTAAAGAAATGTATATTTTTTTTCAGATTAAAATAAAAGTAAAATAAAATAAGCAAACCCGAATTTCTCACAAAGACAAGGGTAAATTGTCATTTACCAATTTAGACCCAAGGGTCATAATTTAATAAGAATATATGCTAAAGTGAAAATAAGACAAGTAAAGACTGCAATTAGATGGAAGATGAAGGACTTATACCCTGACAGTTTATAACATGTTTTTTGTATAATAAAAGTAAATGTATATTTTTCCGGAATAAAATAAGATTAAAAATAAAATAAGCAAAACCCGAAATTTCTACAAAAGACAAGGGTAAATTGGTCATTTATCAATTTAGGACCCAAGGGTCATAATTTAATAAGAATATATGCTAAAGTGAAAAATAAGACAAGTAAAGATTGCAATTAGAAGAAGATGAAGGACTTAAATGAAAAAAATGGAAAAGAAGGCAAAAATGTAAAAGGCCAAACATGGCCTTATTTTGAATCAAAGATTCTATATTTTTGTATATGAAGATGAGCTCCTACGGGTAGATAAGGGAGAAGAGAAGAAAAGGAGAGGGAAGAAGAAGAAGAAGAGAATAAGGAAGAAGGAAGGAGACAAGAGATCAAAGGTATGGTTTTCTATGGATTATAGTATGAACTTTAAGGAGATTTGTATGGACTTGTTTGTATGGATTTTTTTATGGATACTAGGCTGAGGTTTGGGAATTTGTTTGGTGTAGAATCCTTGTTGGTTTGGTTTGGTCCTCAATGCAGAAGATTCAGATAGAGAAAATGTTAGGTTTAGGGAGATGCCTGTCTTTTTCAACTAATGTTTTTGTTTTGGCTATAATCGCTATCACTCATCCAAATTGAGTGATTCAAATATATGGTAAATAGACTTCTAGGAAGAACAAATCTCCTTAAATAGGTGTATGTACCGGGACCCTAGGTACCCAGAAAATTCATCAAAGTGAAGCCTTTTTGGGTAAATTCTCACAATTTAATACAATTTGGATTTCGAGCAACTGGTATTTAGGCCATAAGCTGAGTTTTCACTCATTCAATTATGATTCAATTTAAAGGTAAACTAGATTTCTAGAAGAACAAATCTCCCCTCAAATAGGTGTATACAAATTTAGATCCTGTGGCACTTAAAATTCGCCAGCGGCTCGTTTTCTGGTCAATTATGTTACTATTCTGATACGCTTGATTTCTCGAGCGCTTGCATTTAGGTCATAAGTTGAGTTTCATCCAAATTTAGCAAGGATTCAAATTCATGGGTAACCAGGACTTCTAGGAGAACAAATTTTCTCGAAATAAGTATATCCAAATTTAGACCCCATTCACTCCAGAAAATTTACAAAGTATGAACAATTCTGGCCCCTAAAATCTATCTCTCAAACAAATTCCAATGAACTAGAGTAATCTGGTTGTTTAAACTAGCAACTTGAGTTATACTTGTCCAAATGAGGTGATTTGAATTTCTGTACAAACTAGACATCGGGAGAATACTCATGAAGAAAGTAGGGTCCCGAAATGGACTTAGGAGCGCTTCAGGAACTGTTTCAAAGTGCACTCGTTATAGAAATTAAAATTGTAAGTAACGGTTATATAAATGTATTATTATATTAAATAATGCATCATAGTAATATGATTATGATAACAAGTGTTATGAAAGTTAAAGATAATATACATATACTGTGTTATATGAAAAGGGCGCTAAAGATTAAGAGATTATTTGAAAATGAATATCTCATAAGTATACATGATATCAATAGGTATTCATGTATATGAGATATCTTTTTCTAATACCTGAAAGATTGTTAAGAAAACATAATAAAAATGATTGTCTGCTTAAGACCGGGTAGTTGGATAGATAGGCATGCCTATAGGGATATAGTTGCCGTAGCATTACGCGCATAAATATCGAGCCCTGCTACACATATAGATCTCTATTCGATCATTATAATGTCTGCTTAGGTCATATACGATAGAGATCACAGCTCTCAGATGTTGATAGTACCTTCGGGTACATACGGCAGCTGCTGTTCCACTTTAAGGTTTCGCATTAAAACAAAACAAATTTGATATATAAAGGATATGATATGAGAAGCATAGCACTGCTATGCGACGATAGTATACAGCCATAAGAACAAGAAGTAAAGGAAAGATGACATGAAAAGTATATGAAATATGATAAGAATGAAACATGTTATGAAAAGTAGATATAGAAATGGATAAATATATGTAAATGTTATATTTGCCATAAGTAGGCGCATGTGTATAGAAGGTATGATTCGTGCTACTGGGTCAACATATATTTATTCCCCATACTCAAGCTGCAGTTTAGCACTGTGTTTTCATTTGTGTAGTATTAAGAGGAAACTGATGACAGACAATTCACATCAAAGAATCAAAGGCCAATGAGATCACTAGGTGCCCACCGGGAAGACCTTGGTCTATTTTTGTATATGTAATTTTGTTTATTTTGTAAACAATGTAAATATTGTAAATGTTGAATATCATATATGAGCTTGTATATATTTTAATCACAAGCATGTATCATGATACAACTTAAATGTTTAACTTTATATGAATGAACAAGCTTAAAGTTTATAAGTTTATAGCAAACAGAAAAAAAATTACAACCTCGTCTGACACCGTTTGCCGAGTTGGGAGCATCACACACTAGCAAACCCACTATGCCTAGGCAGGAGTTGTCCAGTCCTAATAAGCTCTAAGAATGACCCCCCTCATGCTATCCCGACTTCGAAAACGTGTTGGTAATTGAAAATCAACACACTCAGTAATTGTGAAATGTTATTTACTTGTAAAATAGAAAAACCGAACAAGCGCTCGAAGAACGGCCTACAAGAGCATGCAACGCCGTACAAACAAAGTACCTGCTGCAAATCTCGAATGAAGGGAAACAACGTAACCAAGAAGTATATAGGAAAGTGGTGCAATCAAATGATGGCCCTTATATATTAAGCGTCTGTAGCCTACAAAGATTTAATGCATTCCGACTTTACCGCTCCATAACTAACTCGGCGACTCTTCAAATCATTAGCACAATGAAAGAACATGGGCCAGGCTCTAGGCCTTTATGTCAACCTAACAGCCACTTTCACACCGATCAACCATATTCTAGACTAGTCCATTTCGAAGAATGGCCAACAATATCACTTCTAGACCGATCCGTTTCAAAGCATATCAAATACCATAAGTCCTTGTCGCCAGCTGGGAATTGGGAAGCATGAGAACAATGAGTGTAGGAACACAGAAATTTTTAAATGTAATTCATTGATTACACCAAAAGGTGTCTATAGCTACAACAAAGATTTTTACACAAAAAGCTGTAAGGCCCCACCGGCCCACCCGACGAGGGGTGGTCCCACTCACAATATCCCCTAGCTCATGTGGCTTCTTTCCCCTAGCTCGGGCCTGAGGCCAGAGTGCCCCCATTTAATATGTCCCTTTGTCCTGCCGAGCCCACTTGGAGGCGAAAGAAACCCCGTGGAGCTAGGGATGTTTCGTGGAAGGACCGCCCTCATCTGAGGGGCCGTGGTAGCCCCTACAAAAAAAGGAGCCTTTTAGACTCATTTTCGCCCACTCCGACGAGGCTTCATGCCCCGTGGCTTGATCTCACCATATTCACTAGACTCTCTACCACCAACCGAGCTCCGCCAGGCAGTGGGAACTACCTCCCCGACCCGCACCTGCCTCGCGTGTCCTGTGTCTCGAGCCCACCTGAGGCTAAAGAAACCCCGTGAGCCAGGGGGACAGCCCGTGAATCGACACCAACCCTCCGCGGAGGGCCAGGTGAGGGACCCGGGCATAAGGGGTTCACTCGACGAATATCTCTGCTGCCTGTATTAATCTCGACTGATGAAGGATATCTATCTTGAGGCATTCCCACTACCAACCCGGGCGCCCACCGCTGCAAAGTGGGAACCACTCCCGAACGGGTATCTAAGCTCATGGTCCTGTGCTCGAGCCCACTAGCAAAGAAACCCCGTGGAGCTGGGGGATAGTCGAGTGGGACCACCCTGCCTGAGGGCCAAAGGGCCCTTGCAAAGTGATCATATTATCCAAACAAATCCAGAGCGCCAAAAAAAAAAGGAAAGGAGAAAGGAAGGTGGTACAACATAAAGATCCCCCGTTGATCATGTGGAAAGGAAACATAAAAAACCCCGCTGACAAGAGGGGTGTTTCGCCGGTGAGGATTCCATTCGAAGACGAGCCAGCAAAACAAGGCACGAATCCTAGGAATATTCCTCCCAACGCAAACATTTCCGACCCGCTCTCAAACTCTTGGTAAACTTCGACCGCCCATGCCCCACAATCATGATCAACCTCTTCATACGCCTCAGCCCATGCAAAGAATCACGTATGGATTCTCGCAACGCTCACCAAAACCACTCCCCAACAGAAAAACCAAAGGTAACCATTGGCACAAAAATTCCTCCTCCTGCAAACCTTTTATAGAGATCTCCAGCCTCGAAGGAATCCCCAAACAACCACATCAAATGTGACCTCAAAAACTAGCAAATCCCTGCACGTGCACATCGGGAAACACTCTCACGCATTAACGTTTCACCAATCCCCACATCAAGCAAGTTCCAAATATTCTTTTTTCCCGCCAATCCCCACATCAAACATGTCCCAGATATTCTTTTTTCCCGACTAGGGAAGAATGACCTCCCCAATCGGGAAAAGGGGGGCATTGTGGGTACCATAGGCTTCGCCCAGCCCTCCGCTCGCCTAGCCCCAGCCAACGTGTCCCAAGACGCTGTACCAACCAGCGCGTGACTCCATCCTACAAGTTAATGGCCCAGTTAGTCTACAAGCCCAAAACTGAAACCTATAAAGGCCCAATCTCCGGGCCCAAACATACTTCCTTAGTCAGGCGGGAGGTATAATGCCTGGGTGTAATCTTTCCTGGCCGACTGCCATCTTTAAGGAGGCAGTCGGTTGACATCTCTTAGCTTAAATAAATAACCACCCATGAATCACACACGTAACCTTTCTGATGGCGATCAAACGCAGAAGATAAGGGCAGTTTGACTATATAAAGGAAAGAACAGGTCATAACACGCGAACAAAGCGCCACCTTCCCCTTCCGTTTTGGAAGGGAATCGCCTACTTCCCATGTAAAGCGGCCTCCATAAGAGAAGAGGGGGCAACACCATAGAAGGTAAGACACTCTTGACTGAAAAATACATTGGATTTTTTCCTCCGTGACAAAGATCCGACTTAGCACCCGAGAGGCGACGAGTGCACAACCGCTCCCTTCTTATTTATTTTGCGTACATGTCGCGTTGATGCCTAACGGTCCAATGACTCAAAATTCAGAGACTACAAATAACCTCGCGTTATTCTTTGGATCAACGTGATCATTCACATGTAAAACTCAATAATTGTCACATATTTATTACTATTACGTATATGTGCATCCGCCAAGCAAGAACCTCTTGGGTCGTTAATCATGAAACACATGTTACACAATATCCAGATCTCTTTCTAATTTTTTTCACAAAAAATGTTTCATTTGGTTATCTGTTTACTATCCAATTAAATAAGAATTAGTACTAATATGAATATACCAAATTATTTGAATTCAATTGATACTTAATTTTTTACTTTATCTTTCAATTAAATATTTAAATAAAATCAAATAAAGATTGAAAGATTTAAATCTTAAGGGCCAAATTGTTTGAATTCAATTGTTTCATAATTTTTTACTTTATGTTTCAATGATTGAAAGATATATATCTTAAGGTTCTGTATAAATACATAAGGCAGACTTAAAATTTGGGATAAATATATATTCTTTCCAAAATCTGTCGAACTGAATCTACCAAAAAATATTGAATTCATACAAATTTCTCAAATTTGAATTGTAATAGAATACAATATATAGGTTTTTTTTTTTTTAATTGAACAACCAGTATATATATATATATGTGTTCAGATCAAATCTCAAACAATTTCAGATCGAATCAAAAGAATAGATTTTATTTTTTGAATCCTTAACCAAATACTGATTTTTTGTTTAATTAAAAAAAAAAATCTCAGAACAAAAAGCCCGAATCATCCAAACAAAAAAAAAAAAAAACAAAAAGATTTTTTTTTTTAAAAAAAAAATCAATTTTCATTCTGAAATTGAGTCTAAACTGAAAAAATAGATTGCTTTTTTTAAATTAACAAAAAAATCTTCAAAATTGATCGAACTGAAACTTTTTCAAAAAAAAAAAAAAAAAAAGATTTTATTTAATTTAAGTTCAAATCCGAAACGCCGGATGCAAAAAGAGTCATTTTTTTTAATAATTAAAAAAATATCTTCTAGTGTAACGAATATCGAAATCTAAATCGAAAAAAAAAATATATATATACCATATATATATATATATATATTAAATTAAAAAAAATCCTCAAGTTTGAATAGTGATCTTCAAGGTCAGGGGCAGAGGCTCGGCTTTGGGCATAACGATAGATGAAATTTGGCAGGAGATAAATGGACTTTAGGCCGCCGAGGCACTTTGAGGCTCGCGGAAGCGGTTAGAAGCCGCCCTAAAAGCCAGTTTATAAGTGCCCAGGAAGTAAGATGCAAAGCAACTTGAAAGCCACGCTAAAAGCTAGCATAAGCAGTTTTATTTAAATTGTATTCAAAAGTTAAATAAAAGTGAACTAAAAGCGATTCAAAATAAAAAATCTGTCGTTTTAAATTTATTAATAAATATATTCACATTTAGAAATGTATGAAAAGTTGTCCTTCTAAATATTCTGTCCACGTAGGTTAAGCGAGCTTATATTGTCAATCATTTGTACTTTTAAACCATGAAAATAAAAATACAATATACATTTCTAATAAAATATTTTAATGTTATTTTGATTGTGGAATATCTTTGATCCATTCATGTCTTGATAATTTTAAGTTCTCTGTATCGGTCACTAGTGCGGCTTCTCGAACATAATCATGCAATCTCTTGTATCACGCTAAACTCCGATCTTTTAAACATACTCTTTGCTTGATTGCTTGGTGACAAATTACATTTCTTTTTGCTAACCACTCTTACTTTTGCCTTTAAGCGGCTTAGATGTGATTGTCTTCGCGGACACGGTTAATACATCACGTGCGATAATAGATAACAGGGTATTTAATTTGTTGTTTTTCTACCATTCTAAAATATCAAAATCTTCATTATCTTCAAATGGAGATTGTTTACTACCTGCTTGAGATATCCCATATATACGTTGTATTATTTGGGCTTAGTTGTCTTTTCTACTTTTGAACATTTAAGGGCTTTTATAAAAGATGAGGAGGCACAGCCGTGGATGATGATTTTATCAAACTAATATTATTACCGTATTTTCTTTATAAATATTATATAAAATATATAATATGAATTTACTTCACATTTTAATTTCTTCAATTTTATTTGATCTTCATTGTAAATATTGCAGCCATTCATCCCAAAACATGAATTTTTGTCCCCAGGGTCATGATTAATAAATATAATGGAAATTAAAAATTATTCTCACGATATTTTTAATTTTTTCTATCATTGCAAAAATTTTTATCATTAAAATTTCCATAGCAAATAATTTTATTTCATATAAATACCTAGTTGTTGCATAATGACGATGTGAGTTGGATGTACACACAGCAAAATATTTGTTGAAGTATCAAAAAATTTCGAGATGCGTAGAAGGGTCCGCGATGTGCCGTCATATCATTTATCACGTGTATCTGTCATTATTGTCTTAGATAATTGCATTTAGTATAATTGTACTACTTTTATATTTGTAATATTTTGTAAAGCATAAAGTAGAATTCCATCTAGTCGGTATGCAAACTTATATTTTTAACTTTCATATTTGCAATTTTGCAACAATCAAATAATTCATGTTTCTTGGGAACAATTAATATTATATGCAATGTCTCTATTAATTTTTTTCTAATGTGCTATCAACTTGTTTTAATCCATGTTTACAGTGGAATTTAAAATATGTGCTTTTTGACAAATCGTGAAATAATTTTGCATGATAAATCGTTTATTTATAAAAATCTTTTTAATGCTGTATTGCTACATTATTATTTGAAGCATTATCTAATGTTATTGTGATATTTTATCATGAATACCTAAATCTATAATTTTCATCATTTATTAAAGTTGATATATTTATTATATTATGTGAGTATTTATTGTTTTAAATGAAATTATTCTTTTATTTAACATCCATTCACTATCTATATAATGGCAGTAATACGCAAAAGCCTACATGCATTAAAGATGTCTGAATATCGTATCTTCAAGCAATTTTCCTTCAAAATTTTGCAAAATATTGTTTAAATTTTCGTTCACGATTTGAAATTTTTTTCATAATATATCTTTGCAAATATTCAGGGCCTTTGGAGTGGATATCGATGTTTGAATTGTTTCTTAATAAATATCGGTTTCCATCGTATTAAAAGGTTGTTCGACTCTTATTATGTAATCAACCATTCATTCTGACAATGGACTCATTATAAGAAAATGTGTTTAAATTTCCCGTTAAATGCTTTCTGCAATTGCATTATAATTTCTAATATCTACATTATTCTTAATTTTACATTGTTCATTGTGTCTTTTAAATGACTTATTTTGGGTGATCCACCACTAAGAAGTTTACTCTGATTTTACATTTGCTTTTATTTCTTTTTATTATTTTCTAAAATTATTTATATTCTGTCGAAAATTAGTATATTTGAGCCCAAGTTTTTTTTGTATGATGTGTACATGGTAGAAGAAGATGCATGCTATCCATATTAAAATTGATAATAAAATATTATACTTGATGATGCCTTTTTCATGAATTAAATTTGGAGCGTGGGGTGTTGAAATTTGGACCGGATTGTTGCGAGAATTTGGGATGTAGGCGTACGGATCGTGCGAAGTGAGGCTGAGATCGTTGCAATGTTGATCGGCCGGCTCTGGACGTAGCACTCCTCTGCAAGAACAAAGAAGAGGGGTCGAGGGGGTGTGCCACGTGGCGCTCAGAGTGCTAAGTCGGTTTGCACTGCAAGAAAGAGAGGCGCTGGGTGCTTAGTATTGGGTGAGATGAGGCGTACCTTTCAGATCGGTGGCCCTTGTATTTATAGTGGATGATCGTGGCGAACTCTGGTGGTTATGATCTTGGGAATAGTATGTTTCCTAATTGGATGGTGGCAGCGAATGAGTATGTTTCCTAGTGGAGGATGATATAATATTACTCTCATTGGGTAGGAGATTTTATTTCCTTGTGTAAACCAATTAATAAGGGATAATTGAGGGGAGTGAGTAATATCTTACTTTCAGCAATGATAGATTTGGTTTGATTTACGGGATAAGTAGTTATTAGGGTATCCTACTTTCCTCATTGGCGAGATTTAGTGCGATTTGCGGGATGTGGGCCTTCACAATTATCCATATCCTTCGGCCTTTGGGCGAGTGGTGAGCTTCGTTTGGCGACGCTAGAAGCAGGTGTTTTATAGGGCACACTGCTCCTTTGGGCCTAGTGGTAGGCTGCGCGCCTATTTTCAAACCTCGTGGTTGCCCCGACCCTTGTGCCGCGGTGTGCGTGAAGCGAGGCTATATCGTTTCTTGTCGGGTTTGATTTCCATGTGTCGACTCGAGAGTGGATTGGTTGGGTTTGTCGTGCGTCTTATGTGGTGATGACTTTCAGTTCTCGCTCATTTCTTCCGTAAATATCTCGGCCAGATTAAATGCTGCGTTACCTTGATCAGGCTTTTTCTTTGCTTTTAGTGAGTTCGGACTTCTATTTCCCTTATTATTAATCAGGCATGTACGTGTAAGTCTTTTCGATGTCTGCGCGAGATAGCTTTTTTTGCTTGGGACCCAGGACATATGTAGCCTTTTCCTTAATGCATATTCATTTTTTATCTCACCACTTTCGCCTCTACTTGTGCTCTTCGCGATGTTCTGCATGAATTAAATGGCCTAAATTAAGCGTTTGAGTTGAGCAGTTGAGCTCTTCAAACTGAGCCGCTGAAGCTCCATGGGCTGACTTGCATGAGTTGTGTTGATTCCTTAACTGCATGACTTATTTTAAATTGGAACTCGTCGAAACGAGCGTATCCTCCACAGGTGACTTGCATAGAGTTGTATTAACTCCTTAGGGTGCCACGACTTTGATTTTAATTTGAAAATTCGTCAAAGCTGAGTAATTTGGGTAGAATCATCATACTGACTAAATGGGAGGACTCGTCTGTGCGAACAATTGAGTAGAGCTCGTCAGTGAGCTTTGATGGGAGCTCGTCGGGTGAGCGGAGTTGAGCGGAGCTTCGTCCGTGTGAGCGGGGAAGGGCTCGTTAGAGTGGTGTTAGTACAGAGCTCTTTGCATGTGAGGCCCGGGGAGGAGCTCCTTGGAGTGAATAGTTGAGTAGAGCTCGTCAGGTGTGAGGCGGGGAAGAGCTTCGTCAGTGGGTGTGGGCTCGTGCATGTGGTCAGGAAGAGCTCATTAAAAATTGTTGGCTAGGGGGCACGTCCGTATGAGCGGGGAGGGCTCGTCGGGTGAGTGTTGTAAGAGCTTTGTCAGTGTAGATAATAGGGCTCGTAGTAGAATTTGTTGGGAAGGCTCAGTCGGGTGGTTGATTTAGAGCTAAGTCGTGTAGATAATAGGAGCTCGTCAGTGAAGTACGTTTGGGAAGAGCTCGTCGGGTGTTGTTGTAGAGGCTCGTCCATGTAGATAATAGGAGCTCGTCAGTAGAGGTTGTGGGAAGAGCTCGTCGGGAGAGCTTGTTGTAGAGCTCGTCCGTGTAGATAATAGGCTCGTCAGTAGGCGGGTTGGGAAGAAGAGCTCGTCAGGAGCGTTAGCCAGAGCTCGTCGGGTGTAGATAATAGGAGCTCATCGAGTAGGTGTTGGGAAGAGCTCGTCGGGTGGAAATTTGTTGTAAGAGCTCGTCCAAATGTAAATAATGAGACTCATTAGTAAACGTTGGGAAAGGCTCGTCGGGAAGGTATTGTAGAGGCTGATAGTGTGAATCATGGAATCGTCAGTGGAAATTTAGTTGGGTTTCAGGTCGGGTGGTGTTGTAAGGCCTAGATCCGTGGCAGATGTGGGACTCGTCAGTGGGAACGGGAAGGCCTGGGTCGGGAGGAGCATTGTAGGCTTCGTCAGGTGTAGATAATGGGGCTCGTCAGTGGGTTTGGTGGGAGGCTCGTCGGGTGGGGCGTGTAGGCTCGTCCATGTGGGGGTAATGGAGCTCGTCAGTGGGGTTGTTGTTGGGAAGAGCTCGTCGGGAAGAGCTGTTGTAGAGCTAAGTCAGTCAGATAATAGGAGCTGTCATTAGAGCATTGGGAAGAGCTCACGTGGGTGGGGCTGTTGTAGAGCTGGAGTCTGTAAGTAATAGAGCTGTGATGTTTGTTGGGAAGAGCTCGTCGAGTGGAAATTTGTTGTAAGGAGCTTGTCAGTGAATCATCAGGAGCTCGTCAGTAGAGATGTTAGGAAGGGCTTTCGTCGGGTGAAGCTTGTTGTAGGCCAGTCATCTAAATAATAGGAAGTCGTCAGTAGAATTTGTTGGGAAGAAGCTTAGTCGGGAAGAGCTGTTGTAAGAACTCGTCCGGGTATAGATAATAGGAACTCATCAGTAGAGCGTTGGGAAGAGCTCGTCGGGTGGAAATTTGTTGTAAAGGCTCGTCCATGTAGATAATAAGACTCGTCAAGTAAATTTGATGGGAAAGGCTCGTCGAATTGAAACTGTTTTTAGGCTGGAGTCTGTATGTAGATAATGGGGGCTCGTCCAGTGGAACGTTGGGAGGCTTTCGTCGGGTGAAATTTGTTGTAGGCTCGTCCGTGTAGATAATAGGGCGCTCGTCAAGTAGAGTACATTTGGGAAGGCTCGTCGGGAAGGCGTTGTAAGAGCTGCGATCCGTGTAGATAATAAGACTCGTCAAGTAAGGAGTTGTTGGGAAGCTCGTCGGAAGTAATTATAAGAGGCTGGGTCAGTGTAGATAATGGGGAGCTACGTCGAAAGTAGAATTTGTTGGGAAAGAGCTCGTCGGGGTGGAAATTGTTGTAGAACTACGTCCATGTAATGTGGAACTAATGATGTTTGTTGGGAAGAGCTCGTCGGGAAGGCGTTGTAAGAGCTAGTCGGAATTAATGAATGTGAACTAAGTGGTGAAATTTGTTGGGAAGAGCTCATCGGATAGTGTTGTGGAGCCTGGTGGAGTGTAGATGTGGGGCTCGTCAAGTGACGATTGGGAAGGCTCGTCGGGTGGAAATTTGTTGTAAGGAGAGCCCGTCTGTTTGAAGTGCGATTGAAGGGCTCGTCAATGAAAGTTGTAGGGAGGAGCCGTGCATTTGAAGTCTGGTGAAGGGCTCGTCAGCGGGAAGATAGTGGGAGCTCGTCACGTCGAGTTGGGGAGGCTCGTCAGCCAAGGTGCGGGAAGGGAGCCGTCTTGTCCCAGTGTGCGTGAAGGGCTCGTCAGTAGAATGAGTAGGAAGGAGCCCGATGCGTCCGATGTGCGGTGAGGGCTCGTCGTAGAATTGTAGGAAGGGGCGTCTGTTTGGTCTGGGTGAAGAACAGTCAGAAGCGCGAATAGTGGGCTGCGTCATGAGGTTGAGAGAGCTCGTGGTAGGAATTGAAGGGCCGTCGTCGGATGCGGTGAAGGGCTGGTCAATGTGAATAGTAGGAAGGGCGGGTACGTCCGTGTGCGGTGAGAGGGCTCGTCGATGGAATTGGAAGGGGCAGATGCGGGCAGTGGCGGGCTCGTGATAAATAGTAGGAGGGAGCCGTCTGTTTGAAGTCGGGGTGAAGGCTCGTCAATGTAAATAGTAGGGGCTCGTCCATGAGTTGGGGGCGAGCCTCGTCAATATGGTGTGCGATGGAGCCCGTATGTGCGGAGTGCGGCGAGAGACCGTCAGTATTATGCAAATAGTAGGGGCTGGAGTCATGTACGAGGTTGAGGATGAGCCTTGTCAATGAATTGTAAGAAGGAGCAGTGCATGCGGGTGCAGCGAAGGGCTCGTTAATGTGAATAGTAGGGGCTGTCCATTAGTTGAGATGACCTCGTCAATATATTCACCCAGCTCACAGCCTTTGTGTACTGGTGGCGTTCAATGAAGTGGCGATGTAGTAAGTGGCGATTGAGCGGAGTGGCCATGGCTTAGTGGCGATTGGGCCGGTGGCTGTGGGCGGTGGCGTGCGCCAGCGTGAGGTGACGGTGGCGTTGGCAGTGGCGATGTAGTAAGTGGCGATGTGGCCGAGTGGCGATTGGTAGAGTGGTGATGTGGCGGTGGCGGTTGGTAGGTGGCGGATTGAGCCAGTGGCGTTGTGGCCGGTGGCGTGGCCAGTGGGCGTTGTGGTCGATGGCGATGTGGCGGAGTGGCGATTGGGCCGGTGGCGATGGTGAGTGGCGATTGGGCAGTGGCGATTGAGCCAGTGGCGATGTGGCCTGATGGCGATGTGGCCCAGAGTGGCGATGGGCGGTGGCGATATGGCGAGTGGCGGTCGAGCGGTGGTGACGAGTGGGCGTTGTAGCCCGGTGGCGATTGGGCCCGGTGGCGATGTGGCCGGTGGCGATTGGGCGGTGGGCGATTGAGCCGAGTGGCGATGTAGGCGAGTGGCGATTGAGCCGAGTGGCGATTGAGCCGAGTGGCGTGCAGCCTGAGTGGCGTGTGGCGAGTGGCGATATAGGCGGTGGCGGATTGAGCGGGTGGCGGTGAGCCCGATGGCGTTTAACCCGAGTGGCGATGCAACCCTAGTGTGATTGGCCGTGCGCGTCATGGCAGTGGCGATTGAGCAGTGGCGATTGAGCCCGAGTGGCGATTGAGCAGTAGGCGTTAATAGCGGTGGCGGTGAGCCTAGTGGGCGTTATGGCCGGTGGCGATGTAGCGATGGCGATGTGGCCCGGTGGCGTTGTGGCGATGGCGATTGAGCAGTGGCGTTATGTAGTGGCGATTAAGCGAAATGGCGTCTGCCGTGGCGATTGAAGCAGTGGTTATGGCCGTGGCGATTGTGGGAGTGGCGTCTTCTTGAGTGGCGATTGGCCCGAGCGTCGACTCCTCGGGTAGCGTGACTACTGGAGTGACGAACTCTCAAAGTGAAGGCGCGCATGTAGTGACCCGACTTTTTTGAAAGGTGCGGCGTCTTAAATGCTGATTAGCCCGGGAGGAATTTGAGCGTTTGCAAAATTCCAGAGTCTTTAATGCCTTCTTATAAGATGGCGGCTTCATTGCTATGGGTTTATACTTTGGATATTACGCCTCTTACGTGTGGCGAAATCGTGAAGTCGACGTCGAGTTTGATCGTCTTCGCGGGGATCTGAAGTGCAGTTCGGTTGTTGGACTACCATTTAGCCTTAGGAGTTGTGTTGTCCTTCATGAGGAAGGAAGTTGTGACCTTCCTGAACTCGTCGTGTCTCCTGTGGGCATTGCATTTGCCTGGTAATTTGCTCTAACTCTTCTATCAGGCGTCGGTCGGTGAGGCGGAGCGCCTCCACCTCGTTCGTGTTAGCTTGCATTGTTTCTAAATGTCATAGGGTGGTAGAACATCTGCGTTGCTGGTTGATCCTGCATCATTGACGGTTAGGCGTTGCTCTGCTTGTGTTCCTTGTTGATACCATCGATGGCGAAATCGAGTTATATTTGTCTGAGAGCTGTGGTTCCACAAGGTTCAAGCGATGATGCCTTTTTCAGCCGGGCGAGTGCAGGCTTATTAAGTCATTGAAATTTTGGACAGTTGTTCTGTTTGGGATGTAAGTCTGGATCGTGCGAGTGAGGCGGGATGGTTACCGTCGTGATCGGTAGGCTCTGGACGTAGCACTCCTGCAGAACCGAGAAGGGGTCGGCGGGGCTGTGCCCGTGGCGCTCCGATGCCGTCGGTTCCTTTACAGGAAGAGGCCCAGTTTAGATTGCTTAGTATTAGGCGTGCGGGTAGGCGTGCCTTTTCACTTAGATGGGGTGGCCCAGCTATAGTGGATGATCATGACAGCTTTCATTGGTTATGATCTTTGAATGGTATGTTTCCTAGTGGATGATGACAGATAGTATGTTTCCTAGTTGGAGGATGATATAATATTACTCTCATTGGGTAGAGATTTTATTTCCTTATTGTAAACCAGACAAGGATAATTGAGAGTTTGATATCTTACTTTCCTTATTGATAAGATTTGGTTTGATTTACGGGATAAGTAGTTGTGAGAATTATCCTACTTTCCTCATTGGTGAGATTTGATCTAATTTGCGGGATGTGGGCCTTCCCCGATTATCCATATCATGGCCTTTAGGCGAAGTGGTGAGCTTTTCGTTTAGACCGTATTTAGAGCTTAGGTGTTTTATAGGGCCTACCTCTCCTTTGGGCCTAGTGAGTAGGCCTGCGCGCCTATTTTTCAAACCTCATCAATACTAAAAAAATAAAATAATGAATCAAAATAAAATGAAACAAATAAGAAAAAGTAGGAGTGGAAAATATTACTCAATTGGAAGGTCGAAAGCTAGAAATTCTTCTAATCTGAACTATTGGAGTCACATATGAGTTTACCACAATAATATCATGTAATATGAAGAAACAATTGAAGAAAATGAAGTATTAAAGAATATGAGAGCAAATTGTGAAAATGAGTGAATTTGGAGAGAGTATGAAATTAAGAGATAGTTGATGAAAAATTAAGAGAATATGTGGTGTGATACAGAAAAAGGAAAAAAAAAAAAAAGAGGTGTGCAGCGGTCGTGTGACCGTTGCAGAGAGAAGGATGGGAGGAGGGGTAATAGCGGTCATATATTTGTTGGGGCGGCAGGCAGCCACTGGGCTGTCGGGCCATACTGCGGAGCTCACGTGGACCTCCACTCCTAAACTGTCGGGCCAGCCACTCTGAACTGTAGGCCGTCATCTGACGGTCGGCCGTCCATAGAGCCGGTCGCCGTCGAGCCCGTCAGTGTCAGCCGGTGGCGATCCGGGCCTTAAAAATTAAATTTCCGGCCCAGGCCGGCCCGTTGTTGGTCAGCGGGCCTATAGAGCCAGTGAGGCCGGCGCGGGCTGGCAATCCGGGCCGGCCCGCCGGGCTTAGGCAGTTGGAGACCCACAGTTTGAATCTCAAGGCGGACCAGGAATTTATATTTGGAATTTTTTCTTTATTAAAAAAAATCTTCAAGCATGTATTTGAATCCAACAAAAATACTTTTTATTAAAAAAACTTGAGATATATATATATATATATATATATATATATATATATATATATATATATATATATATATATATATATATATATATATATATATATATATATATATATATTATTATTATTCACCTATAGCATATTCATATGTATTGATTTTCCACAAATTGACATAGTTAGGTTTTCAAAAGATTTAATTTTTAAATCTTTTCAAAAATAATTTTGAGTCTATGATAATTTGAATCCATATAACAAAAAAACAAAAAAATAAATTAAACCTCAAGAATCAAAGATGGGTTGGCTCCCATACTTGTCATAAATTCTTAAAGCCTAATCATATGTTTTTAGTCTTACAATACCATAAACATATTATGACTCCAAAATATTAGACCCAAATCTTGTATAAAAGGCAAACCCTAAATAATCATATTTTGTAAGAACACTCAAAATGTTGGAAGATTAATTATTTCTATTGAATTAGATAAGGTATAAATAATACAAATGAATCAAACTAATAAAGTGACTAACCTAAACTAGGTATAGACAAATCCTTAAATCAATCTAAATCTAAATATTACAAATTGATGATCTGCAGTGCTCTGCTTGATTAAATGTATACTTGTTTGGATGTAAATCCTAATTCTCAAATATGCCCATGATTGGGCTTGAAGAGACCAATCTTAGTAGTAAGCGATGAAAGCGGTGTGGGGTAGGAGTTTGGTGAGAGAGTGCGCAGACGTCTGCGAAGCAACATGCGTAACATGAAGATCATCATTCTGAACTTGTTCGCGAATGAAGCGGTAGTCAAGTGCAACATGTATCATACGTGAGTGGAACCCCGGTTTCGAGCAGAGGTTGGTTGCACCGACATTATCGTAGTAGATGACTAGTGTTTGAGTAGAGGAGAGACCAAGCTTGCCAAGTAGATTGGATATCCAACGAGGTTTGGCAGCCGTGGCAGAGACATGTAAAACTCGAGAAAATTTGAATTTTTCTGAAAATAGTAAAATGGTAAATCACCGCAATAGTACATGTTGCAAATCTGGAATTTTTCTAAATATCGGATGATAAAACGGACATCACCGTTGGATTCGTCTTGCGAATTCTAGTTACCTAGACGAAATTCATTGAATTCCGAGACAGCCTGATTTTCATGATTTTCAAGACGCCGAGTGCCCGATGGATAAAAAAAAGGGGATTTTTGAGAAAAATATCGAAAATTGAAAATAAATTAAGCAAAGTTCATTCAAAATAAATTGAACTTGAATGAAACGAAATAAATTGTTTCGGGGTAGAAACGGATCCGAATAAGTCAAGGACAAGTGGCAGGACGTGGGCCACATGTCTAACTTAAGCTAAGTTAGAACAAAAGAGAAATTGGGAGAGGGGAGCCGTTTTTACGGGCGATGCGTGAGAGGAAGAGAGGAGAGAAAGTGTGGCGCCCAATGGGGGTCGGGTGTTCTTTCGTCGGTAAGTGGAATGCGTGAATGTGGTGACCCGACATTTTTTCACTAAATTAGGCGAGTCTCAGCATGGGAAGCTCTGCCCCGAATACAAAACTCTCTCATATAACTTGTCCCAAACATCGATATAACAATAACATGAGTAAAGCTACTTGGGCCCATGAACAATACTCATAAAACATATATATCCAACTATATTCAATAGTTTCAAGAGTTCAAATTTTACTCTTATAACATATAATAAAATTAGAATTCTAATACATGTCATACATTATAACCCAGAGCCACAATCCGGCTTTTTTTCTTCTAGCTCGATCTCTAGGATGAAGCGGGTGTGCGCACACTCCTGGCTACTGTAAATAATATCCTCGACGGGGTGTTTATCTTCCGGTAGTGGAATCCTTAAAGTCGACTCTCTCCACCCAGTGCGTATGCGATGTTAAAATAAACACATTCGAGCAAATGCATGATCCTGCCAGATGTCTAACTAATCATCTCATGCAGGAGTCTCACCGACTCCTCACATTTGCCTAAGTCGTATGAGAATTATTATGTTTGTTTGTGGGCTGACCCTCAGTGTATATATATATCAATTGGGCCGTCTCAGACGGTGTGTGTTATGGAATTTACCCTCCGATGTATATCAGATTGGGCGTCTCCGGCGATTGATATTTTAGATGTTACCCTCAGTCATTTTAGTTTTGAAACTGACCCTCGGAAACCATTTTCTCTGGGCTCATCATGCACTCACTCTAGTCCTAGGATGTCCTAGTGCATATGGAATGCATGATGCCAATTCCATTACAATCTATAACACATGCAAATATATAAACATGCATATATTCACATAAAAATTAAATCACACAATCATGTTATGTAATTTCTCATTTCATCACATCAAAATTAGCTCACGTAGGCTAATGATCAAACACGAGCAATTCTACTTGAATTACTCGACCAAACACATTAATTCACAAAATTTATTTTGTGAACACTATTCTCGGGAATAATGAAACCCTCGGTTACTATTTCCGAAAAATCACCAATTGTCGGTTCACTTTGTGAACCCGAATTTCATGGCCATTTCTGGCCTCATTCCAATTAAGACATGATTTATTTCACAAATTACACAATTAATCAACCCAACAGCCCGTGCCCGATGGGCGGCACAAATAAGGTTTAAAAATTTCAATAATTCGGTCCAGTTTTGGGACCGCGATCGGCTTGACCGTTCGAGCCTCAGGCAACCGAAACATTGAAAAACACTTAAATAAAGTGTAAAACCCAAGTAGGGAGAAACCCTACCTCACGGAATTTGTCAAAACTCCTCAAATCAGGGTCTCCATCGTAACCGCTCACGTGAAGCGGCTTTCGCTGTTGTCCGAAAACTGCCAAATGATGGATGTGCGATATTTTAGAGATAAGTCAAGTAATCTCTCTCTAAAAATCAACTTTTGGCTCTTTGGTTTCTTTTCCTTTCTTTCACGTTTGCTCCTTTTTCATTGAAGGAGGCAGTCCCTTTGTTCATATTTTGGCATTATTCTCATTTAATCATTTTTCAAAATGACCATTATGTCCCTTCTTTCCCCAGTTTTTTCATTCGGCACTATCTGGTATCCATTTCATATTTCTACTCATGCCACTTGGCACATGAGTCACGTGTTATATGAAGCTTCGTTGCATCGAAAATCGTTTTACGGCACGCGAAACGCGATGCCTCGAAAAACGTGTAAATTGACTAATACCGAATTGAAAGCCCGAAATCGACGTTGCTAGATTTTGCGAGACGATTCAGCGGTAAATCGTTTGGTGTCCAAATCTAGAGAATAAATTTCGGATTTTTTTTAACCGAAATTACAATTTTATAACCGTAATTACGATTTTGCCCTTTTTCAGAAATTGAAATTTCTCGAGTCTTACAGAAAGAGAGTTCTCAAGACTTCTCAAGACTTCTCTCTTTGATCTCTAGGATTCCATCGGTTGGATTCATCAGACCAGAGCAAGATTCATCTCTACTCGGCCCGGCTGCACGTGGTACGAGGAGGGATTTCATCGAAAATCCAAAGGAAGAGGTTCGGAATCGGAATTTTCCGAGTTAGGAGGTGTTCGCGGGACAGCCCTTCGGTTCTCTCACGCTCCAGGTAGAATTCTTCCACTTTGATTTATTTTTAAAGCTCTGAAATTTGTTGGTTGTGTTTTTTGCCACTAGAGGCTGTTTGAGTTAAAATCGGTTTATAACTCCTCTCGAGTTGTTTGGACTGAAAAATCAATTTTTATAGCTCCTTAGGGGTTGTTTGGTTTGAAAAATAAGGTTTTAGGGCTCCTTAAGGGTTGTTTGGACTGATAATCTGGTTCGATAACTCCTTAGGGAGCATTTAGGTTGAAAAAATTAGGTTTTATGGCTCCTTAGAGTACATTTGGCTGAATTTTTGCTATGGGGAATCTTACTGTTTTAGCCACATGAAATGTCCGGATTTTGTGGCTGATTTTCTGGATTGAAAAAAGAATTTAGGCTAAGTGTGCTTCTGAAATTATAGATTGCAATTGAACTTGATATTAGGCTTTTGAATCACCCAAATTGGACATCTACTCAAGTTATGGTCCATTTCGGGGCGCACAGTGCCACGTTTTGCTGTACATACTTCACAGTTGGGCCAAATTTTGATCATGAAAAAGGGAAGTGGACTAGATGTCCCCCATAGAAGTAGTTGCATGCGAGAACTGATGTTAGGACTTTGAATCCTGAAAAGTGGACCTCTATAACCGATTATGATTATTTCCCAGTTGCCACAAATTGCCTGTTTGACCCATACATTATCAAGATTTCGGGACTGATTTCTAGTTGGGAAAATTAGGGAATTTAGACTAGTGTTCTCCATGGAAATTATAGATGCATCTGTAAACTTGATGTAGGCTTTTGAATCACCCAAATTGGACCTGTACAACTCAAGTTATGGTCCATTTTCAGGGACTGCTATAACTTAGGTTTTTTAATGGTTTGTGTCCATATTTTGGGACTATTAAAGGACTAGTTTCGAAACTATTATGTGGTCTATTATGGCTTGTTGTGTGGAATTTTTGTAGGAATCTCTGTCTGCAAACTGGTCTTAAGTTAAATTTGTCATTGCTTGAGTTTGAGTGGCATGCTTGGTGGTAATTGATTTGAGGTAAATATGTTTGTCTTAATGTATTGACATGTGATGCGTTTGTGTATGGATAAGGCCATTGCATGGCTTGTTTGTAGGCTATTTGTGGACATGTTATGTCACAATTTGGCCTAGAGGATAAAGTATGTCATTGCTTGATATGTGATGACTTGTTGATGTTGATATATGTGTGTGCAACTATGTTGACATGAGATGTGTGATCGTTTGGCAATTTTATGTTGATTGATATTATTGTCCATGATGCATGGGTGATATGCATGATTAGAATTGTCCATATAGCATTCATCATATATGTGACATGGTAAAGGCATGAAATGGCACATCGCATTGCATATGCACGGGGACATCACATGAAATGGGTGTGAGTGCATGGTTATAATCAACACTGCTTTTGGTGTTTGATTGGGTGGGCTCGGTACAGTGGGACAACATCTAACATGGTCGCATGGTTGCATACATGAAAATGAAAATATGTGTCGGGTAATAGAAAGTAGGGATAGATACCCCCTTGGGTGAAAGCTCCGTTATTTTTGGTTATATATATGTGTCCAACGATGAAAGCCCGTGAAAGTGTGTGAAGGCCATAAACCCGCAAGGAGGCCTCAAAATTCAAGCACCCACAAAAAAAAAAAAAGACATGGTTTTGAATATAATTATCTTTAAGGTGTAACATCCAAAAAGCTTTTGGTTTGAAAAAAAAATGAATTTGTTTTGTAAAATGATCATTGGATGTAATCCAGAAATGATGGATTTTATAATGCATGGGCTTTGACATTTTGTGATAGGAGTCGGTAAGGACTCGAGTATGATGTGAGTCGATAAGGGCCTAGGGCATGGTACATGTTTGAGTCTCATCTCATTTCATGGCATGTAGGATTCCATAATAGAAATCGTATAAGCTTTACTGAATGTGAATGCGACTGTGAACATGACTATCGTATGTGCACTTGTGTGGAAGTAGCCTCAGAGAAAGTTTACTCTATTGGGCGTGGCTCACCTTATATGGAAACATTTCAGGTGTAGGACAGACACCGGTGGACGGCACTCATTCGAGGCCGCATTTGTGAAGAAGGCCGACATGTGGCCTTATTACCGTTTTGTAAAATACTTTAGAACAATCTAGTTCTAGCATATATTTTTTTGTGTAAGAGTGTTGTACTAAACTCTATGACTAAGTGGTAATATAGCTTTGTATATTTTTTTAGTATGGATAAATGGGTTCGGTTGGGCCACTTTTACTCATAAATGGATCTCGTGCGGTTATTGTGTTATATTGGGCCCCGGATGGGTCATGTTATTGTATATCCTACAGGTTGTATTTTGGGTAGAGCTCCTCGTACAAAGGAGACTATGTCCGATTTTTGTTAAATTATGGATCCCAGTAAAGGGGACACAACAGTGTGGTATCGGGTTACCCAACATCCACAAGTTTTCCGCGGGTTGACAGTTAGTCAACGAACCCCTGGGTTTGGGGCATCATTGCTTGGTATCAAAGCTTAGGTTTATGATTACCTAGTGCTCGATATCTGATACCAACATCACAGCTTGGTATAAGAGCTTAGGTATACGAATACCTAGGGCTTGTGGGGCATGGACCTAGGCCATGACAATTATGGTGCATTTGATACCAACTTCACAACTTGGTATTAGATCTTAGGTATATGAGTACCTAGGGCTTAAGGGGTATGGGCCTAGGCCAAGACATTTATGGTTCATTTGATACCAACGTCACAGCTTGGTATCAGAGCTTAGGTATACGAGTACCTTGGGCTTATACGGGCCTAGGCCGTGACATTTACAGGCATCTAATACAAGCTGCCATGCCCAGGTATCGTAACTTTCTTAGGTATACAAACACCTAGGACTTGATAGGCATGAGTTTAGACCATTGCATTCATTGTGCATTTCATGTTTTGTACTGTGTGATTGTGTGTTTCATATTACGTGAATTATATAAATGGTAGGATGTATATATGAAAAGATGATGAACACTAGGGTTAGATAACATAACCTTAGGGGTTCAAAAAATGAATGAACGGATTAGTTTATGATGTGATGTCTATTAGTGGTTTGCTTATGCACTACTAGTTACACTGGAAAAAGGAATCTAGATTTGCTATTTGACACGTGTAGATGGCAAGTCAAGGAAGAGGATGTAGAGGTGATGGACGGGGCAATAACCGAATGCCACCGGCCTTTGATCAACAAGCCTTCATGGAGGCTATTGGTGCTACGACTGCGACCATTGCACAGGCGAGTGCTACGATTTCTACCATTGCACATACTAATGCAACGACGGGCTAAGGGGGGTCAAGTAACTCCAAAGTTTTAAGGCACACCATCCTCCAACATTCATGGGAGAAGGGGACTCGATGGTAGCTGATCATTGGTTCTGACAAGTCGGAAAGATTTTGGAGGCTATGGAGATCACCTCAAATGCCACATGAATAAGACTAGTAGCATTCCAGCTGGAGGGTGAATCCCAAGTGTGGTGGGATTTGGTCAAAAAGGACTTGGAGACAATGACATGGGAAGAGTTTTGTGAGCTCTTCATGGCCAAATATTTCCCAACGTTTGCACGACACGTAAAAGCTTGGGAGTTCCTAGAGTCAAAATAAGGAACGGTGACAGTGCTAGAGTACGTGACTAAGTTCACTGAGTTAGCCCGTTTTGCTAATGATTATGTGGCCACCAAGATGGCCAAAGTGAGGAAATTTGAGGATGGTCTGAAACTGTCCATCCGAGGTAAAATATTGGGACATCTTCTACAAGACATGGACTCGATAGTCAAGACAACTTTGGTCATTGAGAGAGAAGTGGATGACGCACGGAGCATCCGGGACTCGAGTGTTAGTGATAAGAGGAAGGAGAATCGACCTTCTTCTTTTAGCTCTAGAAAGAAGCAGAGGACTTCTACTCCATAGCAGGTTCAAGGACAAGGCCACGGCTATCAAGGCCAAGGCCAGGATCGATCGTCGCAAGGTGGGAGACACTTCTTGGTGACTCTCGTCACCAGACAGAGGACATGTTACCATTGCCACCGCCTAGGACACTTGATGGATTGTTCGCAGAGGCAGGGATCCCAGAGTTATGGGACACCTCAATCCCAATCATAAGTGGGACATGCACAAACACAGTTTGTTTCTCCTTACCCCAGCATGGGCTAAGGGAACTAGTATCAGTCCTAAAGTGCTGCAGAAGCACCTACTATTTCGCAGACAGGCTAGAGGGGCCAAGGCATGGGTCGAGGTTGAGGACAGGGCTCTCAAGCCGGGACTTCAGGGACTCAGGGGCATGTCTACTGCATTACACCTCAAACTGAGCTTGTAGATCAGTAAGTTATTTAGGGTACCTTTCTACTCTTTCGCTTATGGGCAAGAGTATTGTTTGATTATGGTGCATCTCATTCATTCATTGATGCATCTTGTGTGAAAAATTTGGGCTTAGAGGTTGAAACCTTTGAAAATCCGTTGCATGTGAGTTCTCCCATGGGAACAAGGGTGAGTGTTGATCAAATATGTCGGGATTGTAACGTCCAAAAAATAGCCTTTTCGTTTTATTATTTTACTTTATAGAATTTTCTGCTATTATAAAAAATTTTATTTTATTTATTCGATATTTTATTGGTTTTAAGTGATAAAAATAGAGGTTTTTAAAGTGAGAATTCACATAGTGGATTAGTGCACTCCAAATTAAGCCCTAATAGTTTAATCATATGTTTAAGGTATAACACAAGTTAAAATAAAACCGGAATTAATACAAGAGTCAAGGTTAAATTGGTAAAATGTCAAAATTAGGACCCAAAGGTCATAAATGAAGAAGAGTATATGCCAAAGTAGAAATGTGATAAGTTGTTATGCAAACTAAAAAGGAAAGCCAAAAAGAGGAAGGCCAAACAAGGCCTTATACAAGATGAGAATAAGACCAAATTTGGTCTAGTGAAATGAGACTACTTCATTCAGTGGGAGCTGTGGCACGTTCTTGAGAGAGGGGGAGAAGCCATCTTTGGACTCTACTTGTTCTTGAAGATGAAGGAAGAAGAAAAGCTAAAGGAGGTTAAAAAAGATTAACGTATGGATACTTGTCTAAGTTTAAGTATGGATTCACCCATTTGCTTGTTGGGAACCCTCCTAACTCCCTTTTTGATTGTGTTTGGATTAGTAAAACCATAAGTTAGTATATATATATGTTTGAGTTAGAGTTCAAGTAGCCTTTTTGCTTTGATTAGGATTGGTTTTGAGGAATTTTTGTATAAAGGAATGTTTAGTTTTAGGGAGATGTCAAAATTTTTCCAAAATCATGTTTTATTTTTGCTATAACTTGTCATTGCTCATCCAAATTGGAGTGATTCAAATTTTCGTTCAGACTTTAAGAGAACAAATTTCCTTGAAATAAGTGTATTCAAATTTGGATCTCATTAGACCTAGAAATTTGTCGTGAAGCCTGCTGGCAAATTTAGTTCAGGTTTTGCATAGTTTTGGTGTTTTGGTACAGATTTGGTATTTAGGCCATAAGTTGAGTTTCACTTATCCAAATTGAGTGATTCAAATTTTTGGGTAAACTAGACTTGTAGAAGAAAAAATTTCCTTAAAATAAGTGTATTTAAATTTGGACCCCATTGGACCTAGAAATTCGTCAAAGCGAAGTTCTGTTTTTGGGTAAATTTTGGTTCGGTTTTGAAAATAGAGTAGTCCCGGTTGTTTAGGACATATTCGAAGTTTTGGTGTTCAATTGATGATTCCAATTTCAATAAAATAGATTTATAGAGGAACAACAATGGAATTCCATGTTGGTAAAATATGGCTCATTTGTAAATTCAAAATTTTTATAAGTGAAGGTGGTATTGCAGAAATCAACCCTAAACAAAAATATTAGCATACGACGTTTTCTTTGTTCGTTCTCTTATTGTGATGTATTTGTGATGCATTAGGGGCTGATGATGATAAAACCTGACCTAAGATCGAGATTCCAAGGATAGGAGACCAGAATCGACAACCTTTTTGGTTTGTTCTTCATACTTCTCTTCTTGTTTCAAGTTTTGTGTTTGTTTGTCAACAAATTTGGAATGTTTGTTATGAAATCTACTTTTTTGGTTTGAACCAGTTAAATCTAAAATGTTTGACAAACATCTGCATATGTGCTTCTATTTGAACCATAAATGAATTTGTTTGAGTGTTGGTTAATTGACTTATAAATGAACTATGTATTGGCAAACATGACGGGATTCACGTATGTACAAACGAATCCGTTGAGAATGTTAATTGTATTGTGGAAATGTGGAAATGTGAAAATGGTATTGTAAATGACTAATTATTAATGCCCTTAAGAGAATGTTAACCGTCATGTTCAAGTTAGGGATAGATTGGTATACCAATAAGGGTCAATATAGCAGTATTGCGAACGAAATAATTTATAGTGGCAAACCGATCTGTAGTCTCGGTAGTGTACACAAAATACAAATGTAAAATAACCAGTCCATAACCTAGAGGGACAGTATTGAGTTATTAAATGTTTTATACCGGCCTACAGCCCAACGAGTCCATGCTGGTGATTTCGTTATCCTATGCATCAAAATTTTTGGTTAGATTCGTTTAAGGGCAAAATGATTAATAATTGTGTGGATTGTGTGAATTGAGTTGTGACAAGATTAACAACACATGGGAGCATGAAAGATGAGAATTATTGTATTTCTATATTTTAGACAAAATGAAAGTATGTTAAACTACTATAAAATGATATATTTATAAATATTGCATGGATCACATGAGTAGTATGTTGAAAGGTTGTTTGGAAAATATTTTGAATGTTTTTTAGATGATTAAGTGATGCACATAGAAAAAGTTAATTGTTGTGAATATATATGTGGTATAATTGTTTGAAATAAGAATAGACAAAGAACCACTAAGCATGAAAATTCTTAGAGCGTTGGCTTTCCACACGCAGGTACCGAATAGTTAGTGGTCAGATCGAAACCCGCAAAGCTCAGAGTCATCGCCAAATCATGCGGAGCATAAGTAAATGCTCCGTCTCATGCAGACATTTCATTCCATGTTATCATGTGACTACTTTGTATTGAAATCAAAAGATTTAAAGATCTTCATAAGAAGATTATATTTTTAATTTTTTTTTATCATGGAATGTACTTTAGATTGTGGATTTTCAAAGATAAGAGGTGAACTCTGACAAATATTTTGTAAATGATTTGGAAAGGGCATGGAAATACCGTTTTGTATTAATATTGTACTAAAGTATAGTTATGGGCCCCCAGGTGAAGATAATGCATACTCCTTATATTAATGAAAGTGAATAAGTAGTGATATCATATTCACATATATAAATATGATTAAATGGATATTAAATATCCTATCGAAAATGAGTATGTGAAATGTGTTTTTACAGATAAATGGATTTAGTGGTTCGCGCCCTTGGGTCTGATCCAATCGTCGGGTCGGGTCAAGGTCAGGGGGCACAACAAGGATTGTGAGTTAGAGATCTCAGGGATTCTTCTCACTGTGGACCTAAGGGTCATGGACATGTTAGAGTTTGATGTCATCCTTAGGATGGACTGGTTGACGGCACATTGAGTCGTCATTGATTGTGATCGTAAGAGGGTTACTGCCTACACATTGGATGGTATTTGTATGTTATGTTTCAGGGGGATAAGCATGACGCCTGACCCCGAGCCGTGTACAACTCTTAGGTGGCATGGGGCGCTGATGGGTTGGTCAAAAGCCTTTACCCAGAAGACGAGGCGAGACAAGGGTTGAGTCTACCTCGTGGTTTGTGAGTATGAGGACGTTTTTCCAAATGAAATACCGTGATTACCTTCGTATAGGGATGTAGACTTCACTATTGAGTTACACCTTGGTACATCACCTATTTCTATGGCCCCGCATAGAATGGCGCTTGCTAAGTTGCAAGAACTCAAGGTTTAGTTACAAGAATTGTTGTATTGCGATTTATTAGACGTAACACTCACCTTGGAGCACTCCCTACGTTTCAAGAAGAAGGACAAGACACTCGCTTTGCATAGATTATTTACAGCTGGAACAAAGTTACTATCAAGAATAGGTACCTTTGTCGAGGATTGATGATTTATTCGATCAATCGAGAGGCCACATGTGTGTATTATAAGATAGATTCGTGACCGGTTACCATTATAGCCGAGGGTTAGGAGGCAAATAATATCCCTAAGACAACGCTTCGTGACGCTTAGATGGACATTTTGAGTTCATAGTGATGCCATTTGGATTGACGAAGGCTCCAACGAAATTCATGGATCTCATGCATAGGGTGTTCCAACCCTACTTAGATCGGTTTATTGTGGTCTTCGTTGACGACATCTTGATCTACTCTAAGCTATGAGGAGCATGAAGATCATTTGAGATCGTTCTCCTAATGTTGAGAGACCACCGCAGGATGCCAAATCTAAGAAGTGTGAATTTTAGCCATCAAGTGAGACTTCGACATGTCGTGGTCAGTTTCGGCCCATCCGCTTGACCCGAGAAGGCTGGAAGTGTTATGAGTTGGGGAGAGAGACGTGTTGGCTCGAGATATGCAGTTTCTTGGGATTGACAGGGTATTACAGGAAGTTCATTGATGATTTCTCTCGGTGGCGGTGCTATGGCGAATTAACGAAAGAAATCAGGGTTGAGTGGAATGACTTGTGTGAGGGAGCATTCCGGGAATTGAAAAGGAGGCTTACTTGACTCTCCTATTATAATAGTCTAAGGAGACAGAGAGGTACATAGTATATTGTGGTGCCTCAAGGATCAATTGGTACATTTTGATCTGTCCAAGGAGGTTGTGTATGGTTCTCGGCAGTTAAAAAGCCACGACCAGAGTTACTCTACTCATGATATGGAGTTAGTGGCCATTGTCTTTGCCTTAAAGATTTAGCGCCACTATCTATACGGTGAGTAGTTCGAGGTGTTTTAAGACCACAAGAGTCTGAAGTACATCTTTACACAGCGAGACCTCAACATGAGGTAAACCATGCGGATGAAGTATCTGGAGGATTACGATTTCACTTTGCATTACCACCCTGATAAGGCAACTGTGGTGGCTGATGCACTCAACCGAAAATCACGGGGAGTGTTGGCTAGTGTGGCTTCCGGGAGTGGCAAATTCTCGAGATTGTGGGACAGTTTGGGCTATAATATAATGATCAGGCTCAAGGTACCTTGGGAAGTTTAGTGGATACGTCTTCCTTACTGAGAAGAGTGATCAAGTCCTAGAGACAGGACATAGAATGTTGTCCGTCGGGGACAGTGCATGCAGTGCGGGTGTGAGTGCAGGCCATTCATCTTGTTGGTAGTCTTCGGGGTATAAGGGAAGGTTATGGTTCCCAGTTGCGAGATGCGAGAGAGGAGGTCCTTAGGGAGTTTCACATTGCTCTCGTTTGTTGAGTGCATCTAGGTGGCAGAAGGGTATGCCGTCTTCGTCCTTGATATTACTAGGTGGATGAAGGAAACACGTTGGAGATTTTGTTCGACGATGTCTCACGTGTGTAGGTAAATTTGAGCACCGAGGCTATGAGGTTACTCAACCTTTAGAGGTGGGTGAGTAGAAATTAGAGACATATCACGATGAATACGGCTAGCACGGACATCGCGAGGGCATGACAGGTGTGGGTGATCGTGGGCCCAGAGAAACACTAAGTAGGCACACTTTCTAGATATGCGGATAACCTTCATATTGGAGGATTTCGACAGGTTGTATATACAAGAGATAGTCCGATTACATGGAGTGCCAATATCCATAGTAGCGGATCGGGATCCCAGGTTTACAGATCATTTTTTGAAAAGTTTCCAAAGAGCTATGGGGACACGGTTGATGATGAGCACAACTTTTCATCCTCAGACGGACGGTCAGTCAAAAAGGACCATCCATACGTTAGAGGACACGCCCCCTGCTGGGCATGCGTCCTTGATCTCAAGGGTAGTTAGGAAGAAGATTTACCCTTAGTAGAATTTCCTACAACAATAGTTATCGAGAGACGAGCATACGGATGACACCACATAGACATATAAGAGGCCATTGTTGATCTACGGTTTGTTGGACGGTGGGAGAGAGATCAGCCCGAATTAGGGATTGGATTGAGACACCTCTAAGAAGGTGGACTTGATATGGAAGCATCTTCTCACGGCTCAGAGCCGATAGAAGAGCTACATTGACAGACGACCAAGACCTTTAGAGTTTGAGGTGGGAGATCATGTCTTCTTGAAGGTGATGCACAGAGAGGTGGCGAGGAGTTCGATAAGCGCTAGGTATATCAGGGCCTTGAGGTACTGAAGGTCGGTATAGTTGCTAGTGATTAGCACCTCTGTGAAGTTTATCAGTGTTCATGTGTAGTTATTCTATGTCTCCATGCTCTAGAAGTACACCCCAGATCCAACTCATATTGTGGATTAGGGAGGAACTGTGGTTGATATAAATAGGACGCCCCGAGAAGGGACCCGTCGTATTATGGATAGTGGGATTGGGTTTTGTGAGGCGAGAGTTTATGAGGCTAGTGTTATGGCAGCATAGGGAGTAGAAGGTAACATAGAACCACGAGGACCTGTGCCCAGATATCCTTTCTTGTTTGGGGATGGAGTGCGTGTCTTGAATCATTGATATTAAAATGATTGTTGCATATGCATGTGATTTGAATGTGTATGTGTGTGTGAATTTCGAGAACGAAATTTTGTTAAAGGGGAGAGAATGTAAAACCCGGGAAAATTTGAATTTTTCTAAAAAAGGGTAAAACAATAAATTACCGTAATAGTACAGTTTGCAAATTTGAAAATTTTCTAAATCTCGGATGACGAAACGGATCTCATCGTTGGATTCGTCTCGTGAAATTTAGTGACCCAGACAAATTTTGTTGACTTTTGCGACAGTCCAATTTTCACGATGTTCGAGGCGTCGGATCCCAATGGATAAAAAAAAGGGATTTTTGAGAAAAATCTCGAAAACTGAAAATTAATTAAGTAAATTTCATTTAAAATAAATTGAACTTGAATCGGGACGAAATAAATTGTTTCAAGGAAGAAATGAACCTGGATAAGTTAATGACACGTGGCACGACGTGGGCCACATGTCTAGCAGAATTAAAGTGCAAACAAAAGAAGTGGAGAGGGAGCCCGTTTACGGAATGATCTGTAAAGAAGATGAGAGAAGAATTCTAAGACTTATCTCTCTTGATCTGAAGTTTCATCGGTCGAATTCGTCGGGCGAATGAAAGTTCATCTATAACTGAAGGCTACGTGTGGTACCCAAAAGAGGATTTCACTTAGATGATCAAAGAAAACTTTGAAATAGAATTTTAAAAGTTAGGAGGTGTTCTCGGGGGCCCTGAGTTCTACTACCGTCTAAGAGGGTGAGTTCTTCCTACTTTGGTTTATTTTCCGATCTAAGGGCTATTTGGTTGTGTTTTTTTGCCCTAAGGGCTGTTTGGGTTTAAAAAATCAGTTTTATAGCTCCTCAAAGGCTATTTGGTGAGAAAATTAGTTTTAAAATCTTAAGAATGCATTTGGTTTGAAAAAAATAAGGTTTTATGACTCCTTAAGGGTTGTTTGGACTGATGATCAGATCCGATAGCTCCTTGGGGGTTGTTTGGGTTGAAAATCAGGTTTTATGGCTCCTTAGGGGCTGTTTGGCTAAGTACCCAGCTACTTCAGAATCTTTGTAATTGTTTTGGCCCTATGAAATGTCCAGATTTTGGGACTGATTTTCGGTTGGAAAGAAAGGGAATTTAGACTAGTGTGCTTCATAGAAATTGTAGCTGCAATTGTGAACTTGATGTTAGGCTTTTGAATCACCCAAATTGGACATCTATAACTCAAGTTATGGTCATTTGAGGCACCCTGGTACATACAATTTAATGAGTACATACTTTACAGATTTTGGAATTGATTTTTGATCATGAAAAAGGGGGAAATTGGACTAGTGTCCCCCATGGAAATTGTAGTTTCATCTGAGAACTTGATGTTAGGATTTTGAATCACCCAAATTGGACCTCTATAACTCGAGTTATGATCCATTTTCCCGGATTGCCACAAGCTGCCCTGCTTTGACCCCATACACTGTCAAGATTTCGGAATGATTTATGGTTGGGAAAAAGAGGGAATTTGGACTAGTGTTTTCCATGGAAATTATAGCTGCATCTGTAAACTTGATGTAGGTTTAGATCACAAATTGGGCTGTACGAGCTCAAGGTATGGTCCATTTCCCATTTGCTCTAACTTAAGTTGTTTGTGGTTTTTGTGCCCATATTTTGGGACTATTAGGGAACTAATTTCTGAACTAAGTTTGGAACTTATGCTTAAAATCCTAAATTTTATAATTTTATTATATATTCTAGGTATGAATTGAGCCAAACTTGGGTCTTCCGGGAAAACTGATAAATTGTTAAATTGTGAATTGTGAATTGGATATGTGAGCATATGATTAAATATTATATGCTAAGTGAGAAATTGATTGAACCCGGAAATAAACCCAAGTGAAAAAGGGTAAATTTGGAAATTTGTAAAATGAGGACCTAAGGGTCAAATGATAGCTTAAATGCTAATGTGAAATAAATGATAAATGAAAGTGAAATGAAAACGATAAGTGAAAGATGCCAAAGTAAATGGATTTATTGAAGTGCCAAACATGGCCTTATAGTGGATAAGTGGTATTAGACCACATTTGGTCTTAGAAACCTCCCACAAGTGCCAAAAACGTTTTAGAGAAAAGAGAAAGAGAGAGGAGCTAGGGTTTAGGGAAATGTTGGAGATTAGTGTGAATCCCTCCATGTTTATGCAAGATCTTGCAAGGAGGAAGGAAGAAGGAAGCTAGGGCTTCAAGTGCAAAGTGATTTCAAGGTAAGAACAAAACCCTAGATTTCTCTAAATGAAGTTTGAGTTAGAAAAACCCTAATTCATCCATGGGTTTTGCTCATGGTTGGTTTAGGATGATATTAAAATGCCTTTGGGATAGTTGTCCATGATTTGTTTTGGGTTTTTGAGTGATTTTTGGAGAAAATCGCAAGGAACAGGAGGAAAAACAGGCAAAAATCGGACTGCCACGGCGAAAGGATGCCTTGCGCGGTGAGTAGGGCCAAAAGAACTGACCATGGGTTCGCTACGAGTAGATGTACTATCATGACCCGAAGTGCCAGCCGCGAAAGGCAACATTCACGGTAAAAATTTTCAGATTTTGTTTGAAAGCCTTGTGATGCATTGCACGATTGTTTAGGAACCTAATAAATGATTAATGAGGGTCGAATAGAATGAAACTAAGTAAAAAATGTACGTATGCCATCGTAGTTATTCGTTAAGTGTGATTAGTCTTTAGTTAAGCTAAATATGATGTGTGTGATTTTCACAAGGGACGAGTGAGATCACCTAACTGGGCCAAGAGATTGAAGACAAGGCAAATAGAAAGAGATATATTGGTTTGTTCTACCTTTTCTTATTCTCGTTTCAAGATTTGAAATGTTTGTTCTATCTTCTCCTATTCTCGTTTCAATATTTGAAAATGTTTGTTCTAAACGTATAAGACAAGCAAATTGATTTCATTTAATTGATTGTGAAATGTTTTATATGAATTGCATGATTATTGAAAATAATTTGTTTATACAAATGTACATATTATGCGTATTTTGCTATAAAGTTTGAACGCCCCTTAATAGAATGTTAGTCATTTAATTCGCATTAAGGATAGATTAGTATACCAATAGAAATTCGAAAATAAGCGATCTTGCAGTGATTGTATTGATGTGTCACTCTGATCCATAGCCTAGTGGGACAGTATCAGTAGTGTTCATGAAATTGATTTTTAATAACCGATCCAGGCCCAGCAGGGTAAAAATGCGTGTTATAAAACAAAATGTTTTATCAGGCCTCTGACCCGGTGGGATCGTGTAGGTGATTAGATATCTGAATCTGAAAACATAGGTTAAATTCGATTAAGGCGGAGCCCAGTTGATTTGAGATTGTTGATATTGGTATTGAAAAGCATGATTGCAAATTGAGTGAAAAGTGCATTATGGAAATGCATGGTTAGTTATAAATGATTTACTTTATATGAAAGTGTATATTTGGGATGATCGATGAGTAGTAATGATTGTATATGAAATAAGTATATGTATTGCCTTGACATTGATCATTCAAAATATTTGAAAGTTTTGTTTAGCAAAATTGCATGCTTTGACTTAAACTGAAACAATAGAATGGAATTGTATAGAACCACTAAGTATGAAAATGCTTAGCGTATTGTTTTTATCAATGCCCAGGTACCGAGTGATTGATAGTGATTGAAAGCAGACTCAAGGTCGAGGATCTCATAGTCATAAAGAAAGAATTGCGAAGTATGCTCCGACATGTGCATTCACTCCATTTCTTTTGAACATTGATATTTTGTAAAAACAATTTGAACTCTAAAACATCCATTTTGTAAACCATTTTGAAAAGGCTTTGAACGCCTTCATTGTAAATGTATTTTGTTACATATTATGGACCTATTGAATTTGTAAATGTTTATGGGCTTGCCCCAAAATGAAACCGCTTTTCATAAGATTTAAGAAATGCGGCACCGATGTATTTGATAAAGTTAGTGTGCTTAGGGTTTCCCTAGAGTTTGATTCGGACCCACCAATAGTTCGGATAGGGCTTGGGAATCGCCATAGAACTGATACGTGGTCTGTGTGGCTTGTTGTGTGGAATATTTTGTGGGCATCTCTATGCCACAACTAGTCTTGAGGATCAAGTTGTCATTGCTTGAGTTTAAGTGACATGCTTGGTGGTAATTGATTCGAGGTCAATATGTTTGTCCTAATGTATTGACATGTGATGATTTTGTGTATAGGTAAGGCCATTGCATGGCTTGTTTGTAGGTTATTTGTGGACATGTTATGTCTAATTTAGCCTAGAAGGATAAAATTATGTCATTCTGCTTGATTGGTGATGACTTGTTGATGTTGATATATGTGTGTGCAACTATGTTGACATGAGATGTGTGATCAATTAGAAATTCTATGTTGATTGATATAATTGTCCATGATGCATGGGTGATATGCATGAGTAGAATTTTCCATATAGCATTCATCATATATGTGACATGGTAAAGGCATGAAATGGCACATCGCATTGCATATGTACGGGAACATCGCATGAAATGGGTGTGAGTGCATGGTTATAATCAACACTGTGTTTGGTGTTTGATTGGGTGGGCTTGGTACGGTGGGATAACGTCTAACAGGGTCGCACAGTTGCATACATGAAAATGAAAATATGTTTCAGGTAATAGCAAGTAGGGATAGATACCCCCTTGAGTGAAAGCCCCATTATTTTTGGTTATACATATGTGTCCAATGGTGAAAGCCCGTGAAAGTGTAGGAAGGCTTGCAAAGCCTATCGTGAGACCCCGAAAATTCGCTACCCACAAAATTACACATGGTTTTGAATATAAATGATCATTAAGGTGTAACATCCAAAAAGCTTTTGGTTTGAAAACAAACGAATTTGTTTTGTAAAATGATCATTGGATGTGATCCAGAAATGATGGATTTTATCACGCATGGACTTTGGCATTGTGTAATAGGATTCAATAGGGATTCGGGTATGATGTGAGTCGGTAAGGGCTCAGGGCATGGTACATATTTGAGTCTCATCTCATTTCATGGCATGTAGGATTCCATAGTAGAAATTGCATGTTTATACTTGGAATGTGAATGTGAATTGTGAACATGACCATTGCATGTGCACTTAGGTGGGGAGTAGCCCTTGTAAGAAGTTTACTTTACTGGGCGGGGCTCACCCTATATGAGAAACATTTTAGGTGCAGGACAGACACCGGTGGACGACACTCATTTGAGGCCGCATTTGTGAAGAAGGCCGACATGTGGCCTTGTTACCGTTTTGTAAAATATTTTGGAACAATCTAGTTCTAACATGTATTTTTTTGTATAAGAGTGTTGTAATTAAACTCTTAAGGACTATGGTAATATAGCCTTGTATATTTTTTTAGTATGGATAAATGGGCCAGGTTGGGCCACTTTTACTCATAAATGGACCTCGTGTGGTCATTGTGTTACATTGGACCCTAGATGAGTCATGTTATTATATATCCTATAGGTTGTATTTTAGGTAGAGCTCCTCGTACAAAGGAGACTCTGTTTGATTTTTGTTAAATTATGGGTCCCGGTAAAGGGGACACAATAATGTGGTATCGGGTTACTCGACATCCACAAGTTTTCCACGAGTTGACAGTTAGTCAACGGACCCCTAGGTTTTGGGGTGTTACACGACAAATCGGTATTCTGCTTTAGTAGAGGATCGAGCAACTGTGCGTTGTTTCTTGGAAATCCAAGAGATTGGATTGCGACTGAGATAGTGAATGAAGGCGCTAATAGAGGTAAAATCATCCTTATTGTTGGCCCAATCGGCGTCTAAGTAGGCATGTAATTGAAGTGGCGATTGGCAATGGAGAAGAATCCCATGATCAATAGTGCCACATAAATAGTGGAGAATACGCTTTACAGTAGTCCAATGGTCACTCGTTGGGCGATGCATGTACTGAGAAAGTTATTAACCGCATAAGCAACATTTAATTAGAGATTAAATAAATCTTGAAGACTTAAAATGATGTTGCGAAAAGCATAAGGGTTAAACAAGGTCGTGCCTAATTGGAAAGACAATGTAGGAGAGGTCGGTAGTGGGGTGGAGATCAGGCGGGTGTCTATCATCACAACTCGGGTAAGGAGGTTGGCTATATACCTTCGTTGGGAAAGGATCAAGCCGAGCGGATGAGAGAGGACTTCAACACCAAGGAAATAAGTTCGAAGACCTAGGTCCTTGAGAGAAAACCGAGCAGAGTGCAAAGTGATGAAGTGTTGAACAACTGATGGATTGTTGTCTATGATTATAATGTCATCAACATACACTAGCAGATAAATGGTAACCACAGTGTGACGGAGGATGAATAGAGAGGTATTTGTAGTGGAGTTCAGAAAACCAGAGGTAAGTAAAAATTGTTTGAGCTCATTATACCACGCCCTAGGTGCTTGCTTTAGCCTATAGATGGCCTTGCGAAGTCGACAAACATGATTAGGATGATCAGTGTCCGTGAAGCCCAGTGGTTGAGCCATGAAGACATCCTCGATAAGGGTGCCCTACAGCTGTAGGAAGGCATTGTTGACATTGAGCTGATGAAGGCACCACCTTTGACTAGTGGCGAGAGAAAGAACCAAAAGAACAATGGTTGGTTTCACTACTGGACTAAAGGTGTTATGATAGTTAATGCCATGCCTCTGATGAAACTCCTTGGCGGTTGCTTTGTACCTGTCCCATAACCATCAGGTAAGTGTTTGATTCGAAAGATCCACTTACAACCCATAATGTTTTGAGCCGACTCGTGCGGTACCAATTCTCAAGTGCCATTCCGAGCAAGGGCATCAAACTCTTCTAAGATTGTCGTGCACCATTTGGGGTCTTTGATGGCTTGGGTTACAACGACCGGTTCTACGTCCCAGGCAAGTTAGGCAGAGAGGGTGAGTTTATGGACTGGTTTGTGAATGTTGTGGCGAGAGCAAGTGACTAGAGGGGAGGTGCGGGCTATGGGGCATGGTATGGAGGGCTCGGGTTCTCGATTAATGGGACATGGTAATGTCTGGTGGGGTGTTCGAGCAAGAGACAACTCAGTTGTTGTTGGGGGAGCTAAGGCAGTGATTGGTGGGGGAAGAGGAGACTGGATGATGATGGAGGAGGTAGGGGCTCGGCTAGTGGTGCTATGTACAGGAAGCTCAGGTACTCAGGTAGGTGACAACTTAACTGTTGTTGGGGGAGCTGAGACGGTTGTCGGTTGAGGAAGAGGGTGTGGGATGGTGGTGAAGGGCTTGGGCATGTTAGGACAACTTGACTAAGGGGTTCGGGTCGTGACCAGTAGGGGGGCGAGGGACCAGATGCACAAAGTCGGGGGTATGATCTACAGCCAGGGATGCTAGAAGCGTGGCCGAGTCGACAAGGGTGACCGGGAACCATGTGGAGATGGTGGACTCAGTAGAACAAGGAAGAGAGGGATGGACGCCAGACAAGGGAAAGATGGACTCAACAAAGTGAACATGACGGGAGTGATAGGTCATAGTGGTGGAAGGGTCATAACAGATGTAGGCACTTTGGGTAAGCAAGTAGCCAAGGAAGACATAAGGGACGGAACGAGGAGCGAGTTTGTGCACCGAGTAAGGTTAAAGCCATAAATAACATAGACAACCAAAGACACAGAGTTTGGAATAATTAGGAGGAGACACGAAAAGCTTGTTATATGGAGAAGACATCTATAGTGTATGTGTAGGGAGACGATTAATGAGATATGTAGCCATGAGAGTGACTAGAAGGAAAGGAGAAGAAAGGCAGGAAGGGTGAGCCAGTTTCAACTATGTGACTGTGGCGATGTTCAAAGAAACCATTGTGTTCCAGAGTGTGTGGTGGAGATGTATGATGAGATTCCATGAGTGGCTAAAAAGGTGGACAAACCCATGTATTCACCCCCATTATCGAAGTCAAGGGTAATAATTTTCCGTTTGAAGAAATTTTCAACAAGTGATTTGAAGCGAGGAAAAATCAAACTAACATTAGACTTACGTTTGAGCGGGTAAAGCCAGATATAATGGGTGAAGTGATCAACAAAGACAACGTAATATTTGAAGGTGTTAATCGACTGAATAAGAGATGTTCATACATCATAAAATATAATTTGTAGTGGAGCGGAAGACACGATGATGGATTGTGAGAAAGGTAACTTATGACTTTTTATTACAAAAACAGTCTTTACAATGAAAAGAGAGGAGAGGCGACAAGGCAAACCGCGATTAGTAACTTGTAGTGTGAAACTAAATGCGAAGAATGGGCTCGGAAGGATGGCTAATAGTGATGTAATCATAAGAAGAGGCTTTGACCCTGGAGAACACAATGATGGAGGTGGAAGGCTTGGTTGGCCATTCATAAACGTTGTCTTTAGTGAGACCATGAATAAGTATTGCCCTCGTCTATAGATCCTTCACATTAAAAGAAAAGGGTAAAAACTGAACTGATGTTTTGTTTATTTTGCAAAATTGTGAGACAAATATAAGATTGTGTTTCATGTTAGGGACACATAAAGTGTAAAGTATAAAGGAATGGGAAGGGATAGATATTGAAGGAAGTTGAGCAGAATGTATAATGGCAGCTGATACCATCGGCTGTGAAGGCAACGTCATCTAGACCCAAATCATAAGGGCATAGGTTGAGGTTGTTGAGGTCGGTGGTGACATGATGAGAAACGCACTCTTGTTAAGTAACTCATGGTGGTGATGTCGAAGACGGAGAGGTGTGACATGGGCCGTGGGGTCTGCCGGCCGGTGTCTTGTGGCCGAGCCAGGAGGCGAAATTTGAGTGAGTGTGGGGGCTCGGCGGTGGAGGTCGGCACCATTGGTAAAGCGGGATTTATTGTTTAGTAACCAGGCGTTCGATAGCTGGCACTTGCAAGGTGCGAGCAAGGTGGCGTTGTGATGAGGTCGACTGTAGGGCTCGAGGTGAGGCCTGAATCATGATCATCGCATGTAGAGTGGGAGTGCGACGGGTAGGGCCCGACGGGCTGGCAGGGCCCTCTAGTGAGATGCCCGGAGTCCATGTTGGCAATGGCTGGGAATGATGAGGGATTGGACTACGAGTGTTTGAGCACCAATTCCCGATTTATCAATTTTCCATGTAATTCATCAAAGAGAATCAGAGTGTCACGACCTTGGACATTATTGGATTTGTAGTCTTCATCCAAGCCATCCAAGATTCTGTTAATAAGACCCTCATGGTCAAGCGGTTTCCTAAGAGCCACAAGTTGATCGGCTTGGCACTTGATGAAGTGCATGTATTCAATGATGGTTTGGGAACCCTTGACGAGAGTCTTGAGTTGGTCCTTGATTTGTTTTATATGCCCACGAGATAGACGAGCATATGTGTTGGAAAGGGTGAGCCCATGCGTCACGGGAGGTGGTGGATTGTTGAATCAGAGGGATTAAGGGAGAGATCCAACAAGGGAACCAAAAAGTAATTTGTCCTAGAGGATCCAGGATAGAAAGTTCATATTTGGGGTTTCCTTTTCGGTAAAGGGAGTTGTGGCTCGGGGATAAGGATGAGAGCCATCGATATATTTGTAAAGGTTGTACCCAATGAGGATAGCTTCAATATGAAGCTTGCAGGAGAGGTAGTTTGTGGAGGTGAGTTTGATGATGTTTTGATGTGAGATGGTGATAAGGGTGAGAAGTGAAGTGGAATATGAGGAATTGGGAATGGCGATTAGCTGCTAGAGGCGGGGAGATGAAGTAGAGGGGCCAAGGAGAGGAGCAAGATCGAATAGTGGCTCTGATATCATGTAGAATACTCAAAAGGTTAGAAGATTAATTATTTTTATTAAATCACATAAGGTATAAATAATACAAATGAATCAAACGAATAAGGTGACTAACCTAAACTAGGTATAGACAAATCCTAGAATCAATCTAAATCTAAATATTGCAAATTGGAAATTACCGGGTATACACTGGTTAGACTTTACTTATTTAGATGTAGATCTTGATTCTCCAATGGCTTTTAACCATTTAATTCAAGAAATGTAAAGTTTGTATAGCGAAAGTGTACCTGTATCCATTGCTAGAAGTCGTCGAATGTAAGGGTTGGATCTTTTGAATTTGATACATCCTTAATGACAAGAGTTTATCTCTCCTCTAATGATGAGGATGTGAAGAAGAAGAAGAAGAAGAAGAAGAACTAGGGTTCTTTCACCGTATGAATTGGGGACTATAACCCTAATATTTATACTAGTCATACTAGGTTAGATATTTCTAATTTGGCGGCTCATCAAATTAGAAATATCTTTAATGTATCCACACATTAAGTCCATGACAATTATACCCTTAAACCAATTACTTAATTCCAATTATATCACTTTAGTTAGACTTAATTAAAATTGATAGCATGAACATATTTAATATTTACATATGTGGGCCCATCATAATTATTGCAAACATTCAACACATATAGTATAGTACTTTTGACATGTTGAAAACACAAATTTAGAAATTAAGCAAGGAGGGGTGATTTTTTTTGTCATTCTTGGCCTAAAAACATACCTCTACACCTCGTTCCATTCTTAGTCATTTTTTTGGTCATTCGTGTGCATGTGATTGTAGTTACCTTCATGCACGTGTGGTTATCGTCGTCTTGATATGTCAGGTGGTTGTGTCATCTTAGTATGACGTTTCAGTTTTCATTGTCATGGTGCGGTGTTTATTTGTGCTTTAGCGATTCAAACGAGCAAGATATATACAATCAAAGACAAAAGATCAAATCAATAGTCTTCAATATACTGCAGAACTTGAGTCATATGTAGTCTGGTCACAATAGTAATCTCAGTAATGTAGGCTCATTATGAATGTATGGGGATTTTTAGTTGATTTATTATGATATTAACTTGGTTGATTTATCTTTTATGGTTTTTAGCGATTTTGATTATATGTTTCTATCGATGTATGACTAGTTTGAATCAATGAAATTATTTTTCTCTTCAAAAAAAAAAGTTTATCCATAAAGGGGTAGGATGTTCTAAGTTCGAGAGGCTTTGTTGGAACAAGTATTACAACTCTACAACCATGTAACACAAAGTAAATAGAAGCTTAAAAAATAGTTTCTCAGTTTTTTTTACCTCATTTTGATGAAAATACCTTTACCTTTTCCTTAAAAAATAATTACTTTTTTTAGTTCATACATATACTTAAAATAATAATGATATAATATAGTTTTCTCTCTAGGAAACCCTAGCCACCCCCCTATGTTATGTCTTTCATGTCCTTGTTCATTAAAGATGAGAGGTGATTTTTTGGTAATTATTGGCCTAAAATCACCATTTTCATCATTTTCTTCCTCATATTTGAGATTTCTTTTCCAATAAATTATCGGTTTCTTTCACATTAATATGAGTTTGCCTTTATTTTTCCTTTGTTTTTTCATGTTTTTGTTGTTGACTTATGGTAGTATGTTTTGTCATCGACTTGTTGAGATGATTTTTTGGTAATTCTTGGCCATAAATCACCAATTTCATCGTTTTCTTCCTCGGATCTAAGTTTTCTTTTCCAATAAATTAGTGGTTTCTTTCACACCGATCTAAGTTTCCCTTTGTTTTTTCGTCTTTTTGTCACCGACCTATGGCAGCGTATTTTGTCATTAACCTTTTGCGACAAGTAGTTGTATCATCAACAGTTAGCTTCTTTGTGAGTTTTTAAGCTGATAATTCAAATGGCAAAGTTCGATCTGACATAGTCATCATATCAAATCTTGTTAGTCTGTTTGTTGCAGATCTAAAATCTTAGGTACTTTAGGTATTTTTGGATTATCACATGTGTAGGCCTTGAGCCAATCTTTTTTGCTATTAACATGGATACTACGTCATCCTTTAAAGTTTTTAGCATTTTTTATTTCATGTTCATTCCATGCCAGGTGTATGTGATTAAAAATTAAAATTTAAAAAGGATTTAAAAACAAGGAAAGTTCAACTTTTAAAATTATCATTCCATGTCCATTACTATTGTTGACTAATATATGTATAGACCAAATTTACCAAGTAATTAGCATTGCTGCCAAAGACTAACTAAAGTCCTCGAGCACTGCGCCAACAACTTGTTTGACTGATTTTTGTGTAGAATATGTGTTTATCCTTTTTGTAAAATGGATTCATTAAAATTTGTGTTTGGTCTAAATCACTGCAAGTGCACAGGTTGTACAAGTAATAAAAGTGGATTTTAGTCGGATATCGTTTCCCACGAGTTGATGATAAATCCAAAATATTAACTACCCATTTGCTCAAGATCCTTACTATTTGAACTTCAATGTTAAAATGGTGAGAACTAATAAATAATACTAAAAGTAATTTCACTAGTATATATAAAAAAATTATAAAAGTGGTTGAGAGTTTCTTGAGTGAGGCAAGTCTTGGGAAAGGCGATGAATGATTGTCGATTTTACGCATCATTTTGAGTCACAGTTAAGCCATTAGTTGAAAAGCTGAACTTGTCAAAGATGCATTGTGGTATAGTTTGGATTTCTCTCATAACCATACCTTTCACTAATTAAAGATTCATGTTCATTTCTATCTCATGGATCTAATCAGTTATTTGTAAGATATAATCATTTTTCTAAGATCTGGGTATTTTTCCTTTTCAGTACTTCACACCCAAATCTTATGACTAAAGAATTTTTGCCCCTATAGACAAGATATTACAAGCCTTCTCTGATTTAACTAGCACCTTATCCTTCAATGCTAATGAAATTCTCCATATCCTTGATTAGATCTAACACCACGGGATCATAGTATTTCATCAAAGAAGAGGAGGAAACCTCGAGAAATTAAAGCGATATTTCCTCGACTAACCTCACACATGAGTAAGTTAGTGATCTATACAGCGAGTAATCTTTCGAGTTCATTAGTTAAAGTAATCAGTCTCATACACAAAGGAACTGCTCATTACCTTTAGGATTCTCCATCTACATGTCATCACGAGAGGGCCTCCCTAGAAATCGTTAAGACTGATCCCTTTGTTTTTGGGTATAGAATATTAGTACTTTGAACAGTTAAGTTCAAGAATAATACCAATCAAATAAATTCAAGATCTCTAACTAAGGCGTTCTTTCACTTTGTGCAGAAAAATAACAATCACTATCAACCCCATTTCCCGGAGAACTCGATCTTTCAAAACTGGATTCACACATATCGTGACTAAGCGATAAAGAAGTGAAATTGTAAAGCAGGCTGAAAAAATGAACTCACAGAATTTTCCCCGAAAATCCATTTAAAAACGAGCGGTAGTGAAGAAATTCCCACAATAAATTCCCATTTCGAAAATTTGCACATCAATTCATTACTCAACTCCATAAATTAAACAAAAAACTAACTAAAAACTATGCTAAAACAAGATCTACTAAATAGGAAATAAAATATAAAAATAAAAAAAATAATAATATCTGAGAGTCTTATTTACACAGGGAGTCACGGAATTGCGGAAGCTACGCACAATGCCCTAGTTGTTTTCTATTTATAGATTTTCAATGATAGAGTCGCATGAGAGGCACAATTTAGGGGATCGAAATTTTGGCCCAAAATGGTAGCTTTGTAGCGACAAAGAAGGTTCTGTCGCAACATATTTCTTATCTTTGTCGTTCAGCTCTTGTCGTGGCCTGCAGTTTCCTGTCGCGACATATTTCTCTGTTATCTTCTTTGATTCTGTCGTGACATAATTTGACTTTGTTGCGACATAGTTTTGTTGATGTTGTTTGTTTTATGTCGCGACATGGTTGTCTTTTATCCTAACCAACTTGCCTTGGCTCCTCTCACTTCTCTTCCATTTTGTGTCGCGATAGAAAACTTCTTTGTCGTGACAAAAATCTCTTATTCAGTAACTTTTATTGTCGCTACATAATCTTCCTTTGTCGCGACAAAGATTTCTGCCTTCAATTATTTGATACATGCGCAACATGAGTTTGCATTGTCCTGCAACATTCTTTTTTATAATTTTCTCGGCTCCTGTCACGTGATATTTGTCTGTCGCGACAAAATTCTCGACCTCATGTTGTGTTTGTCACGACTATAAAGCTGCTATGTTCAAATAGAGTCTTCTTGTCTCCCATCCTTGCTCTTGAGATTTTGTGTAGTGACACTTAGTTTTCTTTATCGCGACATAAAATTGTCTTAGTCTTGACATACGCTGGAGATATGCAGCCATGACATAGAAATTCTGTCCGACAGCTTTGTCTTGACTCATCTCATTGTTAGATTATTTTCTATCGACAAAGTTATCTTTGTCATGATAGAGTTCACGCAGTATCTTCTTTTCTTTACGTCGCGACAAAGATTGAAATGTCGCGACATAATTTCAAGTATCCATTCTTTGGATCAATGTCATGACATAGTTTGGAATATCGCGACATTCTTCTTCATGAACTTCTCGGCTAATAATCGCGACATAAAAATCCATTGTTCGCGACGAGAATTAGTCGATCTATCTCAAATTGTGTCGCGACAGTCTTCATTTCTGGCTTGCGCTCAGCTTAATCCTTGTTGCGACATACTTTTGCTGGTTATATTGGGTGCAGTGACATTCACGATGCTATGTCGCAATAGAAATCTTTGCCACAGTGATTTTACTTTTCTTGTTGTAATTATCTCTTTTTCATATAAAACCTACAAAACTAAAAGTTGGTGAATATTCCATAATTCAGCATTAAAATGAATCATAAACTCTTGGAATGATGCTAAAAAAAATAGATTAAAAATAAATGAGTTTAAGACTCATCAACTATTCCCATTTATAAATTGTTTTCTCCTAAAACAAGGATAAAAACATAATAACTTAATAAGGATTTTTTGGTCGCTAGGAATAGAAAGTAGAAATTGGACTTTCATTTCTTCCTCCATAAAATTTATGAAAATAAAATTAATTTTGGTAGAATTCAAATCATGGGTTCAAGTGGTCCATTATGCCTAGCGTGATATAGTGGCGCAACGTTTTAAAAACAATAGGTAGGAAATAGGGGTTCGGTTGAGTCATAGTAAGGACATTTGTAGCCCCAAAACCCGGGGTGTCAGTTGACAGCCCCCGTCAACCCGCAGTACTGTTGAATGTCGGGTAACAGCACCCTCACGAAAATCGAGGCGAGAGTCTCAGCTTTGTATGGGGAGCTCTGCAGTCTGACTTGTCTGATAATCAACAATGACCACTTTCAGTCCATATACGAAAGTAAAATAATGGTCACTTGGGCCCCTACATCAATACTCAAACATATAAGCACATGACTATAAAACCATAGTCCATAAGAGTTTAAATTACATCACTCTTATACAAATAAATACAACCCATATATATTTACAAAACATATATTAAAGCCCGCAATCCGGCTTTCTTGTATGTGCGGTCCCAAATGCGGTCGGCCCGTGCACCTGACACATTACACAGAAAGAAGTCCCACGACGGGAGTGAGTAAAGCCTAGTAGTGATAATCTCCTACAGGGCTACCTCCACCTAAGTGCACATGCAATGACATCTAAACAAACAAGCCAAACATTCAAGTGAATCATGTATATCCCTACTTAAATGTCTACATGTCATGGATGAGAATGTGACTCACCCTATCCTATATCTCAAGTCCTCAACGACTCCCTCACACACGCAATTTGCCAAGTGTGAACTACTGTCATTTTCCGATGACAACCCAAGATTACTCTTAATCTTTTCATTTTTCATTTACAACTATACGCCTCGAGTCCTCACTGACTCCCTCAAGTATGCATTTTTGTCATGAATCAAAAACCATTTCCAAACAGATTGTTTGTTTTTAATCGTGGACAACCCTCCGATATAAATAGTGGACACACTCCGATAATCTATTTTGTGGACAACCCTCCGATGTATATCGATTGACGGGGACTACGCAGATTGATATTATATGGACCAACCTCGAATTAACATATCAATTGGCGGACTCAGAGCTGATTGATATTATATGGACAACCCTCGATGTTGTAATTGGACACTCAGGTAATATATTGTTGAGTCAACCCTCGAGTAGTCTCTCCAAGAAACCACCTCATACACCTCACTCCTATTGTTACAGGGTGCCACAGTGCATATGAAATGATAGGCCATTTCCATTTCCTTAACCAGTGCAACTCATTTGGGCGTTGTCCTATTAATCAAGCCCACAAATCCAACACCCTGCGCGGTGTTGATCCTGACCGATGTACTCACGACACACCATCAGAAACACCTAACACAATGTCGATCTTAACTATGCACTCACACCTAATTTCTAGGTTACTTGATGCATATGGAACACATGATACCAATTCAACACACTATGCTAATATATTCCACATTACATATATAATAACACAATTAAAATCACATAAAACATGTTATGCGATTCACAATCAATTGCAAAATTAACTCACATGGACTAATTAACAAACATGAGTAATTCATTTGAATGCTCATCTACATTTACACAAAAAAATAATTTGTGTCACTATTCATATTACTATTCACGTTATTCATTTTCTATGTAATAACACACACAAAATATTTAAATGGACCCATATAAACGGGAACTTTCTTGGTCCCTTCACGGTTCATCACCGAATATTTGTGATACCAAAACACACCCTGAAAACCGGGGCATCGGTCTCGGGAGCAAAACAAACCTCGGCCCGGTCAAGGGACTGCTGAAAATAATTAAGAAAATTCTATCATGGCCCATGCAAAAGCTTGATCCTTGAAAATTCAGCGAGCGTAAGCGGTCGAAATTTAGCAGGCTTGTCAGAGATTCCTAAAATTCCCTACGCTCGGTCAAAAATTTGAGGATTGAAATTTACAGCCTTTCACGGTCTCTAAGCCAATTCCAAACCATTAAATAGCCTTTAGGCTAGAAATAACACAAGTAGGAAAATTCCTACGCCGTGGGTTTGATGAAACTCAAGATTTTGAGTGTCCACAGCGTGGCTAAATCGTGGAATCGACTTTGCGCCGGTTTCGATAAAGGCACGTGATCGATTTTCATAAATCTAAAAAAAAAGCGAAAATAAAAAAATAAATAAAAATAATATTTTCTCCCTCCAACTCCCTCTTCCCGACGCCCTCTCTCCCCCTTTTGAGTTGATTTTCCATTTTATTATTATTTATAATATTATTATTATATTATTATTATTATTATTTTTAAATATATGGTTGATTGCTTCATTAGATCAGTTTTAAATAATTTATTTCTTTTAGGTTCACTTTATTTTAAAATGAACTTAACTCAAGTTATTTCTAACCACGAGTTTTGTAAAAAAATCTAGTCGCAAAAATCATTTGTGACTTATCGCGGAAAATGCATTAAAATATTAGATTGTTTGAATTCGACAAGCTTTTCTATGTCCTTTAGATTTCGCGAGAGGGCGAATTTAACGGCGCGATCGGATTTCGTCGTCAAGAGATCTAGAGAATTTACAGTTTTCAACCGAAATTACCGTTTTACCCTTTTTCAGAAAAATTGAATTTTTAAGTTTCTACGAGTTTACTCATTGTAATTATTATTATTATTTTTTTAAATTATGGGTTCAAGTGATCTCAGCGAGGAGATGACTTAAAATTACTATTTCAATATATATATATATATATATATATATATATATATATATATATATATATATATATATATATATATATATATATATATATATATATATATATCAAACATGTAGATAGAGATAGTTAGGACCTCTTATACTTCCTTGAGTGGTGGCAAGTCGATATATCACAGGTATATATATCTGTGCGATATATATCAAACATATAGGTATGTATATACACATATATATATCAAACATGCAGATGAGATAGTTAGGACCTCTTCTAACTTCACTAGTGGTCTTAAGTCGATATATACCGTATATATATACACACACACCGATATATATCAAACATATAGGTGAGATAGTTAGGGTATCTTCTGACTTCACTAGTGGTCTTAAGTTCAAGTTTTGATAATGCAATCGTGTTCTATGGGAATTTATTTTATTTAAAAAAGTTGTTATTGTTATTATATATTAAAACATAATGTATATATATATATATATATATATATATATATATATATATATATATATATATATATATATATATATATCGTAAAGTATGAAATAGGTTTATATCTGAGGCGCAAGCGAGATAGAAGTCAAAGTCTAATAATGATTTTAATTATTATTAGTTATTTATTTAATTGTATTTTTGGCTGAGCCAGTCATATGTTAGGGTTTTACATTTGGTCGCACATAAATGGCGTCTTATGTTATTGTTTTTTGGAAATTTGATATGATATTTGAAAACGAGGAAGCTTTGTTCTGTTATTTTTGTTTTCGCTTGAAATTTTATTCTTTTTGTAACCGAGGTTCGTGATTTAGTATCGGAGCGTAAACGATCTGAGATCAAGTTATTTCTGTTTATTTCAAGTTTTAGTTCTTTTCTTTCAAATCGTACACTGCCTTCCAAATTTTTTATCAAGTTGTTAGAATTAAAAAAAAACGTTGTTTTGCCGATGTCTCTCCAACTCTCGATCTCTCTCTTATTTTCTTTTCATAGCAGTCGATTTTCTCTCTTCAATCCCTAAAATCTGAAAACTCAAAAGCCTAAAAAGCTAGAGAGAGCTTTTCGTGCTTCAAGAACTTCACAGTATCAGCGCCTCTCTCCTTCCACTGGTTCCTTTCCTTATCGAATCAGTAGAACTTCGCTTTACGATCGAGGATCGCGTCTTCATCCTCATCGCCAGTGGTGATAGCGACCTCCTCGTCGGTGGTGTTTGTCCTCCTCGTCCAACAATTCTAAAAAGTTGGAAGATCTCTCAGCGCCCATCATATCCGCCACACGTCGCCTAGTGGTTGGTGAGTCAAGGACTACCGTTGCTGGAGTTGGTGCCATCGCTTGACATAATCGGAAACCAAGAGCTCCCAAAAAAACCGAGAGAAAGTGAGGAAAGTGAGAGAATAGAAATAAAGAGAGAGAGAACCGTCAACATTGGGTGGGAGAGATTATTCTGCGCATTCGTTTTTATCTGTAGTTAGAGAGATGGGGTGTAAAAATGGGTTGTGTGTGATATGGGGTGTATAGAGAAATTCTTAGGGTGTAAATAGAATTTCTCATTGGGTGGTGGTGTTTATTTTTTTGTTTGATTGTGGATAATTTTTCATATCAATTCTCGATGGGTGTTATTTGACTACAACATTCAACCACAAATTCCAAGGTTACAACTACTCTCTACAAGATTTGAAGGCGTTGGCACAATTTCCAAGTCCTATTGTGATAGGCCACTCAACACGCCACTATATTTTTACACACTTTTTTTATTCACATGCCACCATGGAAAGGAATCGTAGACGCCCTAAAGATTTTTCAATAAGGTAAATTTTCTTTTACTTTAAAAATTTAGTTAATATTTGTGATATTTAAGTATATTTTGTTTGATTATTTTCAGCTCCAATTTATTTGATAAAGTATAAAGAGTATTAAAAAAATAATAATAATAAATACTTTTGTTTTTTTTAGTTATTCTTTCGTGACTCATACAATCTGTGATATATAATCGCATTAAATTTTTTTAGATTTATGTTTGTTGCATTAGCGTATAGTTTATAAATTTCCCTTCTTATGTGATATTTTGGAGTCACATCTCAACATGTCTGACCATCAAAGTGATCTTGTTGAATCTTCTTTTTGCCTAACAGATCAATACGAGAGACTTAAAATGTTTGACTTATTCTGAAGCTTTATCTCAAGATCTAAATGATAGTCTAATATGTATTACCCGTCATCATGATACAAATAAAACACAATTTGATTCAGTCACTACATAGATAAGTAATTTAAATTCAATGTGTGGTCAATTGACTCAACGTCAATCTGCCACCGAACAACAAACTCATGCAATAAATCGAAAAATGGATTTGCTTTTAAAACATTTGGATAAACATGAGATAGGTGAATATGTTGATGAAACTATTAGAAAACCCGTTAGGTCAATACACACTAGGAGTTCAAGTCTTTCTAGAGGTTCATATCAATCTGATGAATTCTCAAATGGTTTGTATGACAATCTAGGTAAAATGAACTTAGGTAGTAATTCAATTGCTCAGCCTCACACGATGTTACCTGCAACAGGAGACCTTCAGTTCAACCTAGGTGATTGGTTTCAACCTGATAATGTCAACTTCTCATTAGATTTCCAACCACCAAGGCAAATTTACCCACCAAATCAGGTAAGAGAAGGTGTCACTTTTCAGCGATACTAACCTAGGGCTAATGGTAATTGGGGTAGAGATCAGGATAGACAGGTTAGACAACCTCAAAGGGACATCACAAAAGTCAAGGTTAGTATCACGAATTTGATGGTATAATGGATCTAATACTTTCTTTGATTAGTTAGTTGCTATTGAGGAATATTTTGATTGGTATGAAATGATTGATAGTGAACGGATTCGGTTTGCTAAAATTAAATTAACCAATTCAACTAAGATGTACTGGTAGGATTTTTTGTAAGACATGATTCGTCTGGGTGAACCACCCATCACCCAATGGGTTGTTATGAAAGCAAAGTTGTAAGAAAAGTACATTCCTCCATCATATAATAGTCAATTGTTCTCCAACATGATTAATCTAAAACAAATGACTCTTAGTGTAGCTAAATATTTTGCTAAATTTGAGGAAGTTAGGCTTAGGTGTAGTGAGTTCCATGTTGAGGATCAATTTTACATGCGCACTCATTTTTTAATGTCTCGGGTTAAACTTCAAGGATGGTTAAATTGCATGCTCCACACACTATGAAATTGCATATCAAAATTCATAGAAATTCGAAGTTCAATAGACCCTCGTCTTTTGCACCTGCGAGATTCGATCAAGTCACAATCCATGTCATCAAACAGTAATACTAGGCCCAGTAACATTAGGAGCCAAGAGTCTAGTTTGCGTGCTTGTCTCTTACATTGCTTCTCCTATTGAGTCTAAGGCTAGTAATTCATCGATTGTCTGTCATAAGTGTCATCACAAGGGTCATATTGCATCTCGTTGTCCCCAACGTGCATTGGCATTAGATGTTGAATAGAGTAGTTTGGAGAATGAGGAAGACCAAATTATTGATCCTTTAGATTATTCTGGTGATGAAGATGATCTTCATGAAGATTGTAATGATGATGCGTGTGTTGGTGTGGTTAGATATGTGCTATCCACAATTGTAGATAATGATAATTGGAAGCGTACTAGTATTTTTCGCACAGTCATACAGAATAGAGATAAGAAATGTAAGTTAGTGATTGATGGGGGTAGTTCAATGAATGTGGTTTCTAAGGATGTTGTTAAATTGTTAAACCTGAAAGTAGAACCACATCCAAATCCTTTTAGAGTAGCTTAGGTGAATGACCATACTTTGCTTGTCGCTCAAAGGTGTCTAGTCTCTATTCAAATGGGATTATAAGGATGAAACCTATTGTGATGTGCTACCCATGGATGTTTCCCATGTTCTTTTAGGTCACCCTTGGCTTTATGATTTAATGTTACCAATTTTGGTAAAGATAACATTTATTCCTTTGAGTACAAGGGTAAGAACATTATTTTGAGACCTGTTAAGCCTAAAGGTTGCAATCGTAAACGTGACATCTCTAAACTTCCTAAACGGAATTTGCATATTTTAAAATGTAAGAAGTTTGAAAAAAAGGGAATTGAGACAGGTATGTGCTTAGCATTAGTGGCAAAAGGAGTTCCATCTAATTATTTGATTTTTGATGGTCCTCTGGAAGTGAAGAATTTGCTAGATGATTTTGTTGATATGGTGCACGATGGAGTTGTTTGAGACTATCTTTAAGAGACATCAACATGCTATAGATTTTCTCAAGGCGCATAACCTTCCACATTATAGGATGAATCTAAAGAGAGAAGAGGAGTTGAATGAATGATAGAAGGACTTTTCGAGAGGATTTGTTAGGCATAGCCTTAGAGGACATGATTCTATTTTGGTTGTTGTTGATAGGTTTTCTAAGATGACACATTTTATTCCGTGTAACAAAATCAATGATGCTTCACATGTAGCTAAATTATTTTTTAGAGAAGTTGTTAAATTGCATGGTTTGCCTTCCACCATTGTATCTAATAGGGATGTGAAATTTGTCATCTATTTTTGGAAAACTCTTTGAAGTGTTTGAATATACTTGAAATTTTCATCTCCTTTTCAACCTCAAACTAATGGTCAAAGCGGGGTTGTTAATGTCGTAGTTTAAGGTAATATGCTTACCAGGTGTTTGGTTGGGGTAAAACAAGGTGTTTGAGATTTGTTGTCAACAAGCTAAGTTTCTTTATAACAATTATGTTAACTATTCATTGGTAAAGTCCTTTTAATTGTTAATGACTACTCTCCTTTACCACCTTCATTGATCTTATTCCTTTACCACCTCACATGCGTAATACGAACACACGGAAAACTTTGCAAAACACATCCATGACTTACATGTTGAGATCATGCGAAAGATTTCTCTATGTAGTGAAGAGTATAAACTGGTTGCTGATGGCATAATAGATCTAAGGAATTTAACATTGGTGAATATGCCATGGTTCGCATTCGTCTGAAAGAATTCCAAAAACGTTTTCAAAAAAACTTTATGCAAGAGTCATGGGCCCTTATTATATTATTCGTATACTAGGATCTAATGTATATCTTCCTGATTTTCCTAATGACATGGATATTAGACATGTTTTCAATGTAGAGGATTTGCTACCTTATTGAGGCACTTTTGAGCCTTCTACTTTGCCTTCTAGTGTGTTTGCAGGTGATGCTAGCAAAGGTGCACCTATTATGCCTTCGTTATAGTATTCTAAGGAGATGGTGGATATTATCCTTGATGATGAGTTTGTGACTTCTATAGATGGTGGTTTTCATCGTTTCCTTCTCAAATGGCATAGTCGTTCTTATTCTGATTGCTATTTGAATAAATAACAGATGATCTTCGTCATTTGGATCATTTGTTGTTGGATTGCTACCTTTCCTCTCACTCTTCGGAGTCGAGTTCTTTTCAAACCGGAGGGAATGATGGGGCATGGAGTAAGCTCATATTGTAAGACCCGAATAAATTTGAATTTTTCCAAAAAAAAAGGCAAAACGGTAAATTGTCGCTATAGTACAGGCTGCAGACCTGAAATTTCTAGATCTCGGATGACGAAACAAACCTCACTGGTGGATTCGTATCGCGAAATCTAATTACCTAGGCAATTTCTTCAATTGTAGGACAATGGAATTTCATGATTTCAGGTGGACCCTAAAAACGGGATTTTTGAGAAAAATCTTAAAAGTGGAAAATAATTTAAATAAATTTCATTTAAAATAATTTGAACTTAAACCAGAATAAAATAAATTGTTTCGAGGCATAAACGGACCCGAACCAGTAGTGGACACATGGCGCAACGTGGGCCACGCCTTTAAAGTCAAAGACTTAAGTTAAGGTAGAAAAAAAATCAGATTAGAGGGGGAAATCACTCATTTTCCTACTGGAGAACATGTGAGAGAAGGGAAAAGGGAGAGGAAGAGAAGTCCAAGACTTCTTTCTTCGATCCTCGGAGTTCCATTGGTCAAAATTCGTAGAGCCAATAGTTTAGAAGTTCATGCTCGGCCCCGAGGGGCTACACGCACATACCAAAAGAAGGAATTTCACAGAAGGTCAAAGGAGGAGATTTAGGAAATCAAATATTCAGACTAGGGGAGGCTTCCTACACCAGTGATCTTTGCGCTTCAAGAGGTATGGATTCTTCCTACTCTGGTTTATTTCCACCTTAAGGGGTTGATTTCAAGGAAAGGAATGTGGTGTAAGGTCCTAAGGCCACTGTTCCCAGTGATTTAAGGCCCCATTTAAGTCGTTTTTATGGCTAATTTGTGGCCGATTTTGTGGCATGGTTTGTGAAGTATCCATAACATGCTCAAAGCATAGCTTAAGGGCTGTTTGGCTGAAATCCTTGCCCTTAGGGATTGTTTGGCTGTGTTAAAACGACTTTAATGGTTGTTTTGGGACCGGTTGTGGTCGGCTTTGTAAATTGTTTTGTGATTGTGTGTAATATGTCCCAAAAAGTGTTTAGGGGCTGCTTGGGATTAAAAAGAATAATTCGGGATGTTAAGGGCCTGTTTGGCCAGTTTTGAGCCCGGGTTAAGGGGTTGTTGGGTTGTTGGGTTGTTGTGCTAGGCACCCTATATGCCACATTTTTCCTTGAGGATTAAGTATGTTATTGCTTTATATGTGATAGCATGCTTGTTATTGTGGTTGATGAATGTTAATATATATGTTCTAATGTATTAACATTGTTATGAATGTTTAATTGGAAATTATATGCATGTGATATAATTGTCCATGATACACGGTAAAATGTATGGTTTAAAATTTTCCATATGACATTCATTACATATGTGGCATGACATAGACATGCAATGGTGCATCACATTGCATTATGCATAGGAAACATCGCATTGCATGGGTGTGAGTTCATGATTAAAATCAATCACCTCACGAGGTGATTGATGGAAATGAGCTTCGATACCGTTGGGCGAAGTCAGCGAGTCACACTATTGAATAAAATGGTAAAACTTGTGTGTCGGAGAGTAATAGCAAAAGAATTTAGATACTCCCTCGTGTGAAAGACCGGAGTGGTTCCAGGCTTACATTGCGGTGAAAGTCAAAAGTGTTGGAAGGGAGTAGAAAAGTTTTGATGAGACCCCGAAATTCGATTACCCGCCAAAAGACACATGGTTTTGTAAATAAAATGATCATTTGAGGTATAACATCCAACAAGCTTTTAATTTATAAACAAATGAATTTTGTTTGAAAATGATCATTGGATGTAATCCAACAATAGCCAATTTTATCACACATTGGCATTGCATTGTGCGATAGGAGTCGGTAAAGACTCGGGTATGATAGGAGTCAATAAAGACTCGGGTATGGTGCATGAGTGAGTCTCATCTCATTTCATGGCATGACATGTAGAATTCCAACCTAGGATTACATATCTTGCTTGGAATTATGACGTGAATGTGAAAATTGTTAAGTGTAAGCATTACATGTGCACTTAGGTGGGGAGTAGCCTCTGTAGGATTTACTCTGGCGTGGCTCCTTTAATATAAAGGATAACATTTTCAAGTCTTGGGACAATGAAGTGGGCGAAACTCGTCAAGGCGCAAAGGAGTAAAGAAAGTTGGATTGTGGATTTATAATTACTTCTGTAATTTTTTTTGTAACATTTATTTTTGTAACAAATGAATGTTGGCATGTAATAATAAGTTAAGAGTTGAACTCAAAACTTTTATGGGATTTTTATATGAAATTCGTCCAAATGTTAGGCTTTGCCTTGCCTAGGCGAAGGTGAGCTTCGCCAAGGCAAAGGTGGGCTTTGCCTTGGTGAGCATGAGGGCAACCCTACAAGTAAGGTTTTGCCTCGCCTAGGTGAAGGTGTGCTTCGCCTAGTCGAACCCGGGACAACTAGCAGATGTTGTTTTCCTGCAATATTGTACATTGCACATAATGGTTTCGAGAAGAGCTCTAGCGAGAAGGGACTACTTGCACGGTCTTATAAAATGCGATGGATCACGAAGAATGAGGCGTCGATGGTGCGATCCCCGATATATCGACTCTATCGTTGATAAAAATGTGGGTGATAAATGATATAAAGCGATCAAATAGGATCACATGATAATCATGAGTCATACCTTGGTTATCTGGAACCTCAGTTTCAGGCGTCATAGCTTGGTATTAGAGCATAGGTATGCATTACCTAGGGCTTGATGGGCATGGGTCTAGACCATTGCATTCATTATGCATTTCATGTTTTGTGCCTTAATATGCTACATGATTGTGTGCTTTGTGTTATGTGAATTATATACATGGTAAAATGTATATGGAAAAAGAGGAACACTAGGGTTAGAAAACATAACCTTAGAGTTCGGAAAAGAATAGGCAAGGATAGTTTAGAGGTGTGAAGTCTGTAGTGGTTGGCACGTGCTCTACTAGTTAGACAAGGAGAGAAATCTCAAAGTCTATGAGATCACCTTCGATGCCACTGAGATAAAGCTAGCTACATTCTAGCTAGAGGGTGAATCCCAAGTATGGTGGGATTCGGTCAAAGCCTCAAGGAACTTGGAGGCAACGACATGGGAGGAGGTTTCAACAGGCTCTTCATGGGCAAGTACTTCGAAAATGCGCTCAGCGTACTGGCTACGAGGTTCTTGGCCCGAACGAGGGACGATGACAATGCTTGAATACGTGACTAAGTTCATTGATTATTAGTTTCACTAATGATTATGTGGCCTGACATGGCCAAAGTGAGGAAGTTCGAGGATAGTGAGAGTGTGCATCAGGAGTAAGGTGTGGGACTTCTCCTGCAAGACTTAGACTTGATGGTCAAGATAGTTATGGCCATTGAGAGGGAGGTGGAAGATTTGGGATTAGAGGTTGAAACCTTGGAAGAGCCATTGCATGTGAGACTCCCCTAGGAACTAGGGTGAACGTTGATCAGATATGTCGGGGTTGTGAGCTAGAGATCTCAGGGATTCTACTCACTATGGACCTTAGGGTCATAGACATGTCGGAGTTTAATGTCATCCTTGGGATGGACTAGTTTATGGCATACCAAGTAGTCATTGATTGTGATCGTAGGAGGGTTACTGCATACACACCGGATGCTGTTTGTGTTATGTTTCAAGGGGATAAGCACAATGCTTTACCCCAAGCCATGTACGACTCTAGATGGCACGGGCAGTTGATGGGTTGGCTAGTAAGCCTTACCCTAAAGGACAAGGCGAGACAGGATTTGGGTCTACCTTGGACGATTTATGAGTATGAAGACGTTTTTCTAGATGAACTATCGGGATTACCTCCACGTAGGGATGTAGACTTCACTGTTGAGTTGCACCCTGGTACATCTCCTATATCTATGATTCCGCATAGAATGGCGCTTGTTGAGTTATAGGAACTCAAAGTCCAATTACATGAATTATTGGACAATGGTTTTATTAGACCGAGTACTTCACCTTGGGGCGTCTCGATGCTATTTTCCAAGAAGAAGGACAAGACCCTTTGGCTATGCATAGGCTACAGGCAGTTGAATAGGGTTACTATCAAGAATAGGTGCCCTTTGCCGAGGATTGATGATTTATTTTATCAATTGAGAGGGACGTGGGTTTACTCTAAGATAGATCTCCTCATCGATTACCATAAGTTGAGGATTTGGGAAGCAGATATCCCTAAGACGGCATTTAGGACGCAATATGGTCATTTTGAGTTTACAGTGATGTCATTCGGATTGACGAATGCTCCAGCAGCATTCATAGATCATAGGGCGTTAGCCCTATCTAGATCAGTTCGTCGTGGTCTTCGTTGACGACATCTTAATCTACTCCAAGTTTGAGGAGGAGCATGAGGGTTTGAGGATTGTACTCCAGGTTTTGAGAGATCATTGGTTGTATGCCAAATTCAGTTAGTGTGAATTTTGGCCTATTGAGGTGAAATTCTTGGGGCATGTGGTATCGGCTTCGGGTGTATCCGTAGACCTGAAGAAGGTTGAGGCAATTATGAACTAGGAGAGACCAAAGTCAGTCTTTGAGATACACAGTTTCTTGGGATTGGCAAGGTAATATAGGAGGTTCATTGAGGACTTATCCCGATTAGTTGCACCTATGACAAGATTGACCAGGAAGGAGGTCAAGTTTGAGTGGAATGACTCGTGTGAGAAGGCATTCCAGTAGAGAGGAGGGCACCGCCATCTCTTATTCTGATAGTTCTAGAAAGGGGATAGAGGCACACAGTGTATTATAATGCCTCTAAAGACGGACTTGGATGTGTTTTGATGTAGTCCGTGAGGGTAGTGTCTTACGGTTCTCGGCAGTTAAAGAACCACGACCAGAGTTACCCCACACATGACATGGAGCTGGAGGCCATTGTCTTTGCCTTGAAGGCTTGGCGCCATTATCTATACGGTGAGCAGCTCAAGGTGTTTTTGGACCACAAGAGTTTGAAGTACATTTTTACACAGTGGAACCTCAGCTTGGGAGCCACTTGAGTGGATGAAACCATGTGGAAGATGACTTCATTTTGCATTACCATCTAGGTAGAGCAAATGTGAGTGAATGTTCTGCGATCGGGGAAGTCACGAGTTGTTGGGTGGTGTGAAGCTACAAATTAGGCGGATACTTAAAGGTCGTGGATCAAATTCAGAATTTGCACTACAAGGAATTCGAGGTTAAGAGTAATTTGGGAGTTTAGTGGCTCGTCTTCCTTCTTGTTTGAGTATCTAGGGACCGAGACACAGATATTGTCCATCAAGGACCGTGTACGGTCAGATACAGGTGACGAAGGCTGAGCCATTCACACAGATGGTAGTCTTCGGTATAGGGGATGGGTTGTGGTTCCCCAGTTGGCAGATCTAAGAGAGTATATCCTTAAGGAGTTCCATTGTTCCCGTTTTGCAGCGCATCCAGGTGGCACGAAGATGTACCATGATCTTCGTCGCTAGTATTACTAGAGCGGGATTAAAAAGCTCAGGGTTTGGAAGGGTTTCTTATATAGTAAGCATCTTATTACACCTTAGGAGAGGAGGGGAGGAGGGTTTGGAGATTTTATTCGTCAATGTCGCTGTCGAAGGCAAGTCAAAAATTTGAGCACCATAGGCCTTTAGGATTAATCCAACCCTTGGAGGTAGCTAAGTGGAAGTGAGAGCATATCACAATGGATTTTGTGACTCACTTGCCAAGAACATCGCTAGGGCATGACATAGTGTGGGTGATAGTGGACCGACTGACTAAGTTGGCATACTTTTTGGTTGTGCGAATGACCTTCACTCTGTAGGAATTCGGTAGGTTGTACATACAGGAGATTGTCCGGTTGCATGGAGTGTCAGTATCCATAGTAACGGATCGGGATCCCAGGTTTACGACTCATTTCTGGAAGAGTTTCCAGAGAGTCATGGGGACACAGTTGATGATGAGCACTGCTTTTCATCCCCAAATTGACGTGCAGTCAGAGAGGAACATCTAAACGTTAGAGGACATGCTATGGGCATGCGTCCTAGATTTCAAGGGTAGTAGGAAGAGCATTTACCCTTAGTGGAATTCGCCTACAACAATAGTTATCAAGCGAGCATACAAATGGCACCCAATGATGCACTATATAGGAGGCCTTGTGGATCTCCAATATATTGGACGAAGGTGGGAGAAAGGCCCTCTACAGGTCCGAATTTGTTTAGAGAAACCTCTGAGAATGTGGATTTGATACGGAAGTGCTTCTCACAGCTTAGAGTCGGTAGAAAAGCTACGCCAATAGACTGCGACGACCTTTGGAGTTTGAGGTGGGTGATCATGTCTTCTTGAAGGTGATGCCTAAGAGAGGAGTGGTCAGGTTCGACAAGAGAGGAAAGCCATCACTAAGGTATATTGGGCCCTTCGAGGTACTCGAGATGGTTGGTACGGTTGCTTACTAGTTTGCGTTACCGCCAAGCTTATCAAGTGTTCATGCGATATTCCATGTCTCCATGCTCTGAAAGTACTCCCCAGATCCGACTCATGTTGTGGATTGGGGCGAGCTTGTTGTTGATGTAGATGGAACCTTCGAGGAGGGATCGGTATGTATCATGGATAGCTAGGAACAGGTTTTACAAGGTAAGATCGTGAGGCTAGTGAAGGTGTTATGGAAACACCGAGGAGTGAAGGAGGAAACATGGGAGCCTTGAGAGACACTATATGTACCAATTATCCTTTCTTATTTGAGGATGAAGGTATGTTCTTAGTCATTTGATATTAAATTGTTATTGTATATGCATGTGATTGCATGTGTTGTGAGTGTGAATTTCAGGGACGAAATTCACACAAGGGGGGAAGAATGTAAATCCCAGGCAAATTTGAATTTTTTCGAAAAATGGCAAAACGGTAAATTGTCTCTACAGTACAGGCTGCAGACCTTAAATTTTCTAGATCTCGGATGATGAAACGAATCTCACCGTTGGATTCGTATCGCGAAATCTGGTTACTAAAATGAATTTCGTCAAATTCCTAGACAATCGAAATTTTCACGATTTTCGGGGCGATGGGTGTCTAAGAACCCCAAAAACGAGATTTTTGAGAAAAATCTTGAAAGTGAAAAATAATTTAAATAAAAATAATTTGAACTTAAACCAGGATGAAATAAATTGTTTCGGGGTATAAATGGACTCGAACCAATCCTACACGTGGCGCGATGTGAGTCAAGCCTTTAAGTCAAAGACTTAAGTTAAGGTAGAAAAAAATTGGATTGAAGGGGGAAATAACTCATTTTCCTATTGGAGAAAACATGAGAGAAGGGAAAAGGGAGAGGGAAGAGAAGTTGAGACTTCTTTTCTTGATCCTCGAATTCGAGTCGGTCGAAATTCATCGAACGAGTTAAAGGAGTCATCTACTCACATTAGGGGTTACGCACACATACCAAAGAGGGATTTCACCGAAGATCAAGGAGGATTTTGGGAAATCAAATATTTTCAGGCTATGAGGCTTCCTACGGGTGCTCGTGCTTGGTAGGGATTCTTCCCTGCAGTTTAATTTCCACCATAAGGGGCTGATTTTAGGGAAAATGTGGTGTATAGGTCCTAAGGCCATGTTTGGCTGATTTAGGAACTATTTAAAGCCGTTTTTATGACTGATTTGTGGTCGGTTTCATGGCCCGATTTGTGAAGTGTCCATGGCATGCTCAAAGCATGGCTTAAGGGTTGTTTGGCTAAAATCCTTGCCCTTAAGGACTGTTTAGTTGTCTTAAAACAACTTTAATGGTTGTTTTACTGCCCAGTTGTGGTAGACTTTGTAAATTGTTTTGTGATTGTGTGTAATATGTCCCAAAAAGTGTTTAGGGACTGTTTGGGATTAAAAAGAATAATCCGGGATGTTAAGGGCTTGTTTGGCCAGTTTTGAGCCTGAGTTAAGGGAACATTAGAAATTTGTTGTTATTAAAAATATATATGCCACATTTTTCCTTGAGTTTTAAGTGTGTTGTGGCTTGATATGTAATAGAATGCTTGTTATTGTAGTTAATGAATGTTAATAAATATGTTCTAATGTATTAACATTGTTATGAGTGTTTAATTGGAAATGATATGCATGTGATATAATTGTCTATGACACATGGTAAAATGTATGGTTTAAACTTGTCCATATGGCATTCATTACATATGTGGCATGACATAGACATGCAATGCTGCATCACATTGCATTATGCACGGGAAACATCGGATTACATGGGTGTGAGTGCATGATTAAAATCAATCACCTCACACGGTGATTAATGAGTGGGCTCGGTACCATTGGGCGAGGTCCTACAGAGTCGCACTGTTGAATAAAATGGTAAAAACTTGTGTTGGGTATTAATATGAAGAAATTTAGATACTCCTGATGAAAGACCGGAATTTGGTTTGAACACTCTAACGATGAAATTCCAAAAAGTTTTGGAAGGCATGCGAGCTGCGGTGGACCCCAAAAATTCGGCCTTACAAAGGGCCACATGGTTTGTAAAATAAAATGATCATTTGAGGTGTAACATCTAAAACTTTAGTTTATAAACAAACGAATTTTGTTTGAAAATGAACATTAGATGTAATCCAACAATGACGATTTTATCACACATTGGCATTGCATTGTGTGGTGAGAGTCAGTAAGATTCGAGTATGATGGGAGTCAGTAAAGACTCGGGTATGATGGGAGTCGGTAAAGACTTGGGTATGATGGGAGTCGAGTAAAGACTTGGGTATGATGGGAGTCAGTAAAGACTTGGGTATGGTGCATGAGTGAGTCTCATCTAATTTCATGACATGACATGTAGAATTCCAACCTAGGATTGCATATCTTGCTTGGAATTGTGATGTGAATGTAAAAATTGTTAAGTGTAAGCATTGCATGTGCACTTAGGTAGGGAGTAGCCTCTATAGGATTTATTGGGCGTTGCTCACTGATGAGTGCCCAAAAACACTCTTTACAAACTCGGGATTTACCAAGATTCGGGATCGATTTCATATGTATATGACCGTGTTTTGATTATTTTTCTAATATTTAGTCTTATTTGGTTTTTGTAGGAGAAACACTTGAAAATGTTGAAAATGGAGCCGTGTAGGAGGCTTGGAGAAGAGTGGTGTAGAAATCACCCCAACGTCACAACATCCCAACGTCAGGCATAGCACCCCAGTGTACCCTAACAGTTTTATAACATGTTTTAGGGTATAATAAAGAAATAAAGTATATTTTTAGGAATAAAATAAGATAAAAGAAAATAAGCAAGAACTTGGAATTAATACAAAAGTTAAGGGTAAATTAACAGCAATTTTACCAATTTCAAGACAAAAGTCTTAATTTAATAAGTTCATGTATGCCAAAGTAGGATTTTGATAAATTTAATTGAGAATAAAAAATGAAATGGAGGACCAAAAAGTAATAAAGAAAATATTACAAAAAATCAAATAAGAAAATTGTGGAAGAGACAAGTGGCTTAGGAAAGAGTGAAGTTTCTCCCTTTGATTAGATGGTCAGAGATGCTCCCAAAAGAAAAAAAATGAAATAAAAGGGGATAAGATCAAATAAGGATAAGACCCAGAAATAAATATCTCATTTTGGTGCTTGGAAAAAAGAAGAGCAAAAAACGGATAAGAGAAGAGAAGAAAGGAAAGAAGAGGAAAGAAGAAGAAGAAGAAGAAGAAGAGAAAAGAAAAGAAGAAAGAAGGAAAGGAAAAAGAAGATCACAGGTATGGAATGCTATGATTTTGTACAAAAAAGTATGGAACTATGAATATTTGTATGGATTCTTGTATGGAACAGTATGATATTTGTCTAGTTTTGGTATAGAAAGAATATATACATGGTTTGGAACCCTCTATTTTATGTATGGTTTGGGTTTGGAAACTCCCAAACTCATTTCTTGTTAGAGTTGAGTTAAGAAGAGCTCTAAGGCTCCTATACATGTGTTTTTAGGAAGAGATTTGGTTGCAATTTGAACTAAGAAAATTTCCCTATTTTTGATCATACGCATTAGCTGGACTTTAGAACTGGTTTTTAGGTAAGAAATAAAGAGACTTTGACAGTGAGTTCTTCTGGAAAATTGTAGCCACATCAATGAACTTGATATTAGGCTTTTTAATTTCTCATTCAGACCTTTGTAGACCAAGTTATGGTCCTTTTACCGAGGTGAAGTGCTCTCGGCCGTCGAATTGACTCATTTGGTGTGACTACTTGCTTGACCTCCCACAGCCCCGGAAGGTCATAACTCCTTCGTCCGAACTCCGTTTTGGTGTTCTTAGACTCTATGGAAAGACCATTGAGTCAAGATTCCATTCATATTCCTGTGGAGGACATTAGGTGTCATACCAATCTCGTCCAGGTCAGGTCAGCTCGGTCAAGTCAGGTAAGCTCGGCTAGGTGTGACTACGTGTGACCTCCAACTTCGGAAGGTCATAACTCCTTCGTACGAACTCTGTTTCGGGTGTTATTGGACTATATGGAAATCTCATTGAGTCACAAATCCATTCATATTCCTGTGGAGGACAATAGGTGAGCTGAACCAATCGGCTCATTTCGGCAATCGGAGTAAGCTCGGATAGGTGTGACTACGATGCTGACCTCAGTTCAGAAGGTCATAACTCCTTGCGTCGAACTCCGTTTGGGTGTTCTGGACTCTCTATGGAAAGCCCATTGAGTCAAGATTCCATTCATATGCCTGTGGAGGATAGTAGGCGTCAGGCCAAGCTCGTCCCGTTCAGGTCAGCTCGGTTGGGTGTGACTACGTGTGACCTCCAACTTCGGAAGGTCATAACTTCTTCATCCGAACTCCGTTTCAGGTGTTCTTGGACTCTATGGAAAGCCCATTGAGTCAAGAATCTAGCCATATATAGTATGATAAAAGTGGAACTCATATTAGGTCCAGAAATAAGGAAAAACAGTAAGTAGACATGATAATCATAGTTATTAATGCATATAATGAGATATGAAAAATGAAAAGATACGAATAAATGATTGTACATATTTCATATGATTACCGGATGACCATAATTATTCGGGAATATGAGATATGTATCTTTGAACATAAAATACACATGGATTATGCAGTTTAGAACTTTGGTACGGGGATAGGCAGAGCTGCCTATAGGGACCTTGATTCTTTACCAGCTTATACGAGTTTATAGATTTCGAGGCCCTGTTTGAGTCGATGACATAGATCCCGTTTGATCATTACACATGGCATAAGTCCTTTGTCTCGTATAGTGATGATACTGTTAGTATACTCCTACAGCCGTTTAGGTCACATATTACATGGCATAGGTCATTGTCTCGTACAGTGATGATACCTTCGAGTATATCTGGAGATGAGATCAGCTACGTCTTGTATAGTGATAGTACAACCGGGTACATACAGTTATTTCCATTATCCGCTTCTAAGGTATTTGCGAGACATGAAACATAAAAGAAAATGAAGCCAAGTATATGCAAAATGAAATGTAAAGTATATGACATAATGTAGGAAGCATAACCTTTGCTATGCGGGGATAGTATACAGTCTGAGAATAAGGAAATAAAGTACAAGATGATATGAAAAGTATATGAGATATGATAAGGCATGAAAGATGAACACATGAAAAGTATATAAAAGATAAAGGTATATGAAAACTATAGTATATGAACGCACATGAAAGTATATGTGAAAACCTATGACAATATATGATATGATAGTAAAGTATAAGCTCTGCACTCCTAAGGGAGATATGAAAGATGTGATAGAAATTCACATAATCTGAAAAAGTAATGATATGATATGAAAAGCAATAAGTTATAGAATGAATATGGAATATGCAAAGTATAGAAACAAGAATATAGTAAAAGTACAGATAGAAGATATGCCAAAGACATAGAACAAATATAGTAAGGAAAGATTAACATGCAATAGGAATGTAAAGATGATAAGTAATAAAAGTTATATGAATATGTATAGATATATGAAATGCATATGTATAAGCTTGTGACGGTCACCATTGGTGGTTGTCCATGTTTATGTTCCCACTAAGCGTAAAGTTTAGCACGGGTGTTCAATACATGTAGGTACTGAAGAGGAGGCAAGAGGGCGGGGACATTCCTGTGATCTGAGTCATCTCGAGAGATAAATGCTCATCGGCCTTTACTTCAGCGATCTACGATGTTTTTGTATTAGATATGTATATGTATAAGTGTTTGTATAAGATGTGAAACTCCAATGAAGAGTATGATTATATTTTGTATTCATTTTCTAAATATATTCAATAGAAAATGTACATGTATAAGTAAATGGGACTCAGTATATGTGTATAGATTTTGATGGACACCACTCCGGTGGTAGTGCTTTTGTATATGTAAATGATTTTTGTAATTACAGAAATTGTTTGTATACCACGGTACAAGTTCGGCTCTACGATACAAAGCAGTCAATGAGTCCCATTATATAGTCGCACGGACCGGTTCGGGCAAAGGGATCTAGGCGTGGCAGTCGCAACGCTGACGTCGCGATGCTGATATAACAACCACGAAATATACCACTGGGTTTCGGACTTGTTTAGGGTATAATAAAAATAAAAGTATATTTATCAGAAATAAATTAAGATAAAAATAAAATAAGAAAAGAACTTGGAATTAATACAATAATTAAGGGTAAATTACTAAATTGCAATTCATGACCCATGGATCATAATATAATAAGTTCATATACCAAAGTAGGAATAAGCATAAGTTAAATCAAGAGTAATAGAGAATTGGAGGACCAAAGAGTAATAAAAGAAAGATATTAGAATAAAATAAGAAAGAAAAATAGTGGAAGAGACAAGTGGCTTGAAGGAAAGAGGGAGGAAGTTTCCTCCTTGGAAAGTGAAATAAAAGGAATAAGACCAAAATGAATATCTCCTTTTGGTCTTGGAGAAAGGGAGAGCAAACACGGATAAGAGAAGAGAGAGAAAGGGAAGAAGAAGAAAGAAGAAAGAAAGAAGAGAGAAAGAAAAGAAAGAAGGAAAAGAAAGAGAGGTCCACGGAGTATGGAACTATGATTTGGTATAGAAAAATATGGGTGTATGGAGCGTGAATATTTGAATGAATACACATGTCTTGGGTTGTATGGAACTATGAGTATAGTTTTGTCTAAAAACTATGGGAGTATGGAAATCTAGTTTTGGACTAAAAGGTTTAGATACATGGTTTAGAACCCTCTATCTTGTGTATGGTTTGGGTTTGGGAACTCCTAAACTCATTTCTTGTAGGGTTGAGTTGAGAAGAGCTCTAAGGATCCTAGATATGTGTTTTAGGAAAGATTACAGTTGCGAAGGTTAGACAAGAAAATTCCTTATGTTTGATCATATGCGGTAGCCTGACCTTGAACGAGTTTTAAGTCAGAAATAAAGAGAATCTGAGTAGTCATGATAATTTGTAGCCACATCAGTGCTTGATTATAGGCTCTTGAATTTCTCGATTTGGACCTCTGTAGACCAAGTTATGGTCCTTTTACCGAGATCAACTCAGTTAAATCTAGTCGGGTCAGTCGTCCAGTTCGGGTCAACTAGCCGTACCTTAGAACGGGTTTTTGGGTAAGAAATAAAGAGAATTTGGTAGTAAGTCCTTCTGGGAAATTGAAGCCACGTCCATAAACTTGATGTTAGGATTTTGAATTTCTCAATTCAGTTGTAGACCCGAGTTATGGTCTTTTTACTGAGCAGTCAAATGGGTGAAGAATTCGGCCATAGAGGTCGTCAAATAGGGTGATGAGACCTCGTCATCGCAGACTCAACTCGTCATGCGAGCTCAACTTCGTCTGTGCAGGCTCAGCTCATCATGTAGAGCTTAGCTCGTCTGAAGAGCTCGGCTCGTCACGTAGAGAGCTGAGGCTCGTCCCGCCCGGTCGCATTTCGTCAAGGCCGACTACGCATGACCTCAACGGAAGGTCATATCTCCCTTCGTTTGAACTCCAATTTGGGTGTTCTTGGACTCTATGAAAGCCCATTGAGTCAGAATCCATCCATATGCTAAGGAAGATATTGAAGATGTCAGACCGAGGTGTTGGGCCCAGGCTCGTCGCGCAGGTGCAGCTCGTCGATCCGAATCGACTCTCGTCAAGGTATTGCGCGCGACCTCAACCGGAGGTCATATCTCAGCCGTTTGAACTCCGATTTTGGGTGTTCTTGGACTCTATGGAAAGCCCATTGAGTCAGAATCCCATCCATATGCCTGAGAAAGATATTAGATGTCCAGACCGAGGTGTTATACTGGGCTCGTCTCTTCAGTGCAACTCGTCGGTCGAGGTCGGCTCGTCAGGCCGGCTGCGACCTCGACCGGAGGTCATATCTCCCTTCGTTTGAACTCCGATTTGGGTGTTCTTGGACTCTATGGAAGCCCATTGAGTCAGAATCCATCCATATGCTGAGGAAGATATTAGATGTCAGACCGAGGGTGTTAGATTGAGCTCGTCACTTCGAGTGCGACTCGTCGATCGATCCAGCTCGTCAAAGGCCATTTGCACATGACCTCCAACTTGGAAGGTCATATCTCCTTCGTTGAACTCCGATTTGGGTGTTCTTGGACTTTATCGACCCGTTGAGTCAAGAATCATCCATATGCTTGAGGAAGATATTAGATGTCAGACCGAGGTGCTAGGCGGGCGCTCTCGTCGCCGGTGCAGCTCGTCGGTCCAGTCGGCTCGTCAGAGTGTTTGCGCGCGACCTCGACTTCGGAAGGTCATATCTCCTTCGTTTGAACTCGATTTGGGTGTTCTTGGACTCTATAAAGCCCATTGAGTCAGAATCCAGCCATATGCTGAGAAGATATTAGATGTCAGACCGGGTGTTAGACTGAGCTCGTCACTTGATTGCAGCTCGTCGATCCGAATCGACTCGTCAAGGCATTGCGCATGACCTCCAACTTCGGAAGGTCATATCTCCTTCGTTTGAACTCCGATTTGGGTCTTCTTGGACTCTATGGAAAGCCCATTGAGTCAAGAATCCATCCATATGCCTGAGTAAGATATTAGATGTCAGACTAAGGTGTTATACTGAGCTCGTCACTTCAGTGCAGCTCGTCGATCAATTGACTAGTCAAGGCGGCTGCGCATGACCTCAACTTCGGAAGGTCATATCTCCTTCGTTTGAACTCCGATTTGGGTGTTCTTGGACTCTATGGAAAGCCCATTGAGTCAAGAATCCATCCATATGCTGAGGAAGATATTAGATGTCAGACCGAGGTGTTAGACTGAGCTCGTCGCCGATCTTGACTCGTCGATCAGGTCGTCGTCAGGTGGCTTTGCACATGACCTCCAGCGGAAGGTCATCTCCGCCGTTTGAGCCTTTCCAGATTTAGGGTGTTCTTGGACTTTATGGAAAGCCCGTTGAGTCAAGAATCCATCCATATGCTTAGCAAGGAAGATATTAGATGTCAGACCGAGGTGCTGGGCCTAGGCTCGTCACTTCAGTGCAGCTAATTCGGTCAGTCAGCTCGTCAGGCCCGGCTGCGCATGACCTCGACTTAGGAAGGTCACGCATCTCCTTACGTTTGAACTCCGATTTGGGTGTTCTTGGACTCTATGGAAAGCCCATTGAGTCAAGAATCTATCCATATGCCTGAAGAATATATTATATGTTAGACCGAGGTGTTAGACTGAGCTCGTCACTTCAGTGCAGCTCGTCAGTCCAGGTCAGCTCATCAAGACTGACTACGCATGACCTCCAACTTCGAAAGGTCATATCTCCTTCGTTTGAACTCCGATTCGGGTGTTCTTGGACTCTATGGAAAGCCCTTTGAGTCAAGAATACATTCATATGCTTGAGGAGGCTAGTAGATGTCAGACCGAGGTGATAGACCATGTTTACCGAGTTCATCTCAGCTCGTCGGTTAGTCCGCTCGTCAAGGTTGACTCGCGCTGACCTCCAACTTTGGAAGGTCGCCTTATCTCATCGTTTGAACTCCGATTCGGGTGTTCTTCGACTCTATGGAAAGCCCTTTGAGTCAAGAATACATTCATATGCCTGAGGAGGCTAGTAGATGTCAGACCAAGGTGATAGACCAAGTTTACCGAGGTCATCTCAGCTCGTCGGAGTTCAAGTCCCAGCTTCGTCAGGTTGACTCGCGCGACCTCAACGGAGGTCATGTCTCCTTCGTTTGAACTGCGATTCGGGTGTTCTTGGATACATGGAAGCTACATTGAGTCAAGAATACAACCATACCTATTATGATAAAGTGGAACTCATATTGGGATTCGAGATAAGGAAAAGCGTTAGTAGATATGAATAAATAAGAACATAAGTAGATTTAATATGGGTAAAGTCAATTGGAATACATGGTAAGAAAGGAATATAGAAGAAAAGATAAAGATAAATAGTTTGGACATGAAAGGTACCTAAGAATTGTATTAAAGGAAAGTCTATGTTACGCACTCCCCAGGGGAGATAGAAACGGTCGATAAAAAGCTGAGTGAAACGTCTGAGTATAGAAATGTATAGGTATATGTCATAAGATAAGATAGACTAATAAAGTATATGAAGATATAAGATGTTACCAAGAATGAATTTTTGTACACGAGGAATGATAAGCATGTATGAATATAAGAATGAGTAATGCATGCACGATGATATGTTATAATACAAGTGCTATATGCTAATATATGTGATAGAATATGATATGAATACAAGAGTGAAGAGATGGAATGAGTAACAAAACATGAGCGAAATGTAATATTATAGAATAGACATATATGAGATATTATGTATGTATTATAGAAATAGCAAGAAGCTGTAATGAAGCTCTGAATATAGTGATACAAACTAAAGTAATGATGGTATATATTGCATAAGCAATCATGATAACAATAGTTAATCATGCTTATGATATGTACGAAGAAATGTAATAACATTGATTATGCATAGAACTGGTAGAGGGATAGATAGAGGCATGCCTATGGGGAGAGATCTGATTGCTTGACATAAATAAACGAATGCTCAGAGGCCTAGTTTAGATTGATGACATAGATCTAGTTTGGATCAGTGGCCCACAGAAGAGATCACACGACGTAACCGGACCCTCATGGATAGTTCTTGTCTCATACGGTGATGATACCTTCAAGTATAATATTCGGGCACTGGAGTCCAGCATGTCGTACAATGATGATACAGCCCGAATTTATAATATTCGGGCATAGGTCAGCACCGTGCAGTGATGATACCCCTTCGGATATATCTGATTACCTTCGAACACAAGCAGTTGAATCCCAGTATCCGCTTCTAAGGTTTATGCAGGAATGAAAAACAAAACAAATGAAATAGAGAATATATGACAGATTATGAAGCATAGCCTTTGCTATCACGATGATAATATCTGATTACAGAGTCACGAAATGAAGTGTCGATGACCACGAAGAGTATACGAACAAGTCACGATCTGTGAAAGAAAGTAATATGAGAAAGTATAACGGGAAGCAGTATATGAAAATAGTACATGAATACAGTATATGAAATTAGTACACTTGATAACTTGATGCACGGAAATAGAGACATAACAAATGATATGATGCACATAACCATGAAGTCATATACGATATGAATATATGATAGACATACCTAAATGACGAGATGGAATATGCTAGGAACACATGATAGAAATGCATAAGTGTTAAGAATGATAGAGATAAGTAAAAGATGACAAAGCACATGACAACAGTAAAAGTATAGATAGGAAATATGTTAAAGACAGAGAACATGTGACATGCAATAGGAAGGTAAAGATGATAAGTAATCAAAAGTTACATGAAATTGTATAGATATATGATATGCATATGTATAAGCTTGAGACAGTCACCATTGGTGGTTGTCCAAGCTTATGTTCCCACTAAGCGTAAAGCTTAGCACGGGTGTTCAATCCGTTAGTAGATACGACGAGGAAGACAAGGATAAGGGCCAAGGACATCCCATATCGACGAAGCCCGAGGCCCGACTCAGAGATAGGTGCTCACTTATGCTTCCTTAGTGATCTCACGATGATTTGTATTAGAAAAGAAAAAAATATTGTACATGTATAAGTAAATGGGACTCGAGTATATGTATATAGATGTTGAGGACACCCTCAATAGTAGTCCTTTTATATATAGAAATGATTTTTGTTATTACGAGAGAAATTGTTTGTATAACCACGGAGTCTGAGTTCGGCTCGAGAAGAGCAGGTCGATGAGTCGGAGCGTGTATGGTCTATAGCCCAGGACTCGGTTGGATCCATGTCGAATTCGGCGGATCGGGGGGGATGGGGCGTGACACTTAACATGTGGCAGTTATGAAAGTCTCAACAAATATCTCTTAGAGGCCCACTAAAGGGACGGGAGAATCACATAAGAGAGGGGGTTGAGAGTGAATTTGTAGAACTAGGGTTTAAAGGGTGGAGTTTCGAGACAAAGAGAAAGAAGACTAGAAGACCGACCTTTGGGAGATAAGACTTGAAGAACCGAGGAGATCACCATTCCCTCTCGTGCAAAGTTTCTCTATTCTATTACCATGTCTTGCTTTTTATTTTATTGGACGAGAACATAATGAGGTTAATTTTTGTAGTTTAGAGTGTTGCTAGAGTTTTGGACATGAATACTTGTTAAAGTTTTAGCCTTTTTATAATTCCATTATCTTTTATATACTTGTCTTACCATTAACTCATGCTTGGATGAAATCATATTAATTTCTTATCAATCTTAATATGTGAGTGGTTCTTTTGTAAGATGAGAAGTGAATAGAAAATTGAACATAGTTAGGGTTAACCTAATAAACTTGGTAATATTGGATTATCAATGATTAGGAGGCTTAGAATTCGCATACTCTATGCATGAAATGCTTGGGGTTGAACGAGGAGCAAGAAACCTAGTGATGGGGATGTCAAATGACCTTGAAGGCTTTGATTACATTAGAAGAAAAGCGCCTTGGAAAACACTATATTAGATATTGGAATGGAATTGTAACTTATTTACAATGGATTGTCCAACAATATAACATATAACCCTTTTGCATCTTTAATCACTTTTGTCTAAAAGCGAACAATCCTTTGTAATAGTTTAGATTCATTTTTAGTTCCCACCTAGCCATCACGATTGCTAGTTTGAATATTAAAGGAGTATTGTAATTTTGGTACTTAGCATACTACGATTAAGGTGTTCCCTGTGGATCGATATCCGTACTTAGGTACATTTTACTACTTGACAAGCATATACTTGAGCATAATAGGCACTTAGCACTTCTAATTGCATGTCCGCAAAAACACAATCACGTAAAGGCCTATCAAGTTTTTAACGTCATTGCTGGGGAACGCCTATATATTCGTAGTGTTTATGCTAATATCGATACTAAGTACTTCTTTGGTACTTCAGATATTTGTTTAGCTTAAATTTTTTATGCTTTATTTTTTCTTTTGCTTTGTGACAAACTTGCAGGTACGTTAGGTTGTAGGCAAGAACCCTGTGAAAATCTTCTTTGGATCACGAAATCGAAGAACTTTGAAGGAAATAATTACGAGGAATGAGAAGAGAAGCAGCTAGAATGGAACAACTACCTATGGGATCGATGGAAGGAAATAGAGACAACAATGTTGGTTCGACTAAAGGAGTAATGATATACATCGATCTGTGAAATATGGATAATTTTATTTGCCACTATCGAGGATTATGGTCGCAGATCTCACGGTTACTCCACCTATGATTGAAATTTGCTTAATACAAGCGAACAACTTCGAGCTCAAGTCCATCACGCTCCAGTTACTGCAAGGAATCCAGTTCCACAGGCTCGCACACGAGGACCCGAATGCTCATATCCTTAACTTTTTAGAAGTATGTGATACAGTGAAGTATAACGGGGTGAGCAATGATGCTATTCGGCTTCGATTGTTCCCATTCTCATTGAAGGATAAAGCCAAGCATTGGCTAATTTCATAACCGCTAGATTCAATAACGTCATGGGATGACCTATCAAACAAATTTATGTCTAGATTCTTTCCACCCGACCGAGCGGAAAAGTTTGAGGTGGCATCGTGGCTTTTATGTCGGTATGAAGGAGAATCATTCTACTGAGGCGTGAGAGGATTCAAAGATCTGTTGAGAAAGTTCCCTCACCATAATTTCTGGAAGTAATTTGGAAGTCCATCATTTTCTATATTAGGGTTAAGTCGTCCCACTAGGACTCTTGACTAATGCATACAACTGGAGGAGCAATTATGGGGAAGAACAAAGTGGAGGCTTATCAAATTCTTGAGAACATAGCCTTGAATGATTGTCAATGGCTAGTTGAGAGAGCAGCACCAAAGAAACCAGCTATGGTGTTCGATTTAGACATGTTCACAAACTTATGCAACTCCAAGTATCTACACTCCAAGCAATTACAAGCTTCTCAACAATTAGGTTCTCAAAGTATCCGTATCAAGTTAAGCGAGCCCACTGCATGCGGCTTGATGTCTGTGGACCTCATCCCAGCACCTCGGTGCCCTAATGATGAATGCCATGGGGGATATGACTATTGAACATGTGATGCCCCAATCCCGGGGTGTCCGTTCACAACCCGTCAACCCGCGGAATACTCGTGGATGTCGGGTAACCCGACACCACTCACGAAAATCGGGCAGAGTCTCCTTTGTACGGGGCTCTGCAGATACAAAACCTGTCTGCAGTTCAATATGGCCACACAGGGTCCATATACAATTAAAATGAGTAAAAATGGCCACTTGGGCCCCTACACTAATACTCACAACAAACATATCCCAACCAAATGTATATCTCACATGGTTCAAGAGTTAACACACTACTCTCCATACAAACATATATTAAAATTTTAAAATTCTAATACATGTCATACATAATAAAACCATCAAAGCCACAACCGGCTTTCTTCAAAATGAAGCCTCTAAGATGGCTAAGTCTCTAAATCGCGCTCCACATTGCACGAAATAATATATTCACTCGACAAGGTGAGCTAATGCCGGGATGAGTGAATCATGCTGTTGATTCTGCTGTGCTGTAGATGTGCTCAGGGATATCATGCAGTGGTACTCAAGTGGATCGTGATCCTACTTGAATGTCTGTGACCAACCCATGTCCCAGTCCCTCACCGACTCCCTCACACTCGCCCTAAGCTGTATGGGAAAATATCATTTTCAAAACAAAACTTGTTATTTTTGAAATACACTACGAAGTAATCGGTAAAAATATGGGACACCCTCGAATGAATGTGTTGGAGAACCTTCAAAAATATTACATGGGCTCCTAGACGTGTGGTGTAGGACCATCTCCCAACACCATTCTCCAGGAAAATCATCTGTGAAATTCCTTTAGTAACCATGTTCATTTTAAGGAAAACCATTGTCATGCTCACACCAACTTCTAGATTTTGTTTATATGAAAATGCGTATGCCATTTCATGTCATTAATACTAATATATTCACATAAATATATATATTAACATATTTAAATCACATAACATGTATGTAATTTCACACAATTACAAATTTTGGTCAACCACATCACCCCAATTAACTCACTTGGTAATCACGAAACTCATCTCGATGACCTAAACACCTGATTATATTCCATATAATTTGTGACCTCATCTTTAATACACAAAGTTCATGCATTAACCTATTCATTTTCCACATAAATCCATTACACAAAAATTAGCTCACGTGGGCTAGTGTGAACACGACAATTCAATTTGAGATCACTCAATCAAACACATTTTTCACAAAATGTTGTATCACTGTTCGTATGAAGTAACCCTCGGGGTTCACTGTTCACGGCCACTACGACATGGGTTTCATACAGACAAATTCCATGGCCATTCACGGCCTCTTTATATCAAAGCACACAATTTATGGCATAAATTATACCATTAGGCACCCAAGCGATGCGGCCCAGGCAGTCCGCGGGTTGTCGAATTGAGTTTTCCTAAATTTTTCTCACGCCGATTTGAGTTTTGGGACTGATCCATAGCGTTCAAGGCCTCAAACCAACCGAATCATCAACAAAACCCCTTAAATCGAAAAATAAACCAAGTAGGATAGAGCCCCTGCCTCCACGGGTTTTGTAAAACTCAGGAAACTTGAATACCCTACGTGTTGCCACTGCAGCGTATAACGACTTTCATGCTTGCTCACCAGTAGGTCCAGATGGTCAGATGGCTCGGAATCTTAGAGAGAAGGTGCTCCTCTCTCCCAAAGAAAATCACCATTTTCAGCCATTGCATCTCTCCCCTGCTACTTCACGTAGTTTTCTCCCTTTCATTGTAGGAATGACACTATTTTGACTTTTGTTCTATTGTATTAAGAATTCCAAAATGTCATCCATGTCCCACACTAGCGGATTTGACCGTGGCACAATCTAGGCGTCATTTCCCTCATTTCTCTACTCATGCAACATGTGTGCTAGTATATTATAGGTGACTTTTCCGTCACATGTCGTTTCTACGGCTTTTTAGATGCTCAGTGCACTCAAAAGCGTGCCAAATTCGTGTCTCGAGATTTGATGAAGTCGACGATATTAATTCAGATTTGTGAGACGATTCCAACAATGAATCCATTTCATCATCCGGGGAATCCTAAGAAAATTTTGGGTTACTACTTAGGAAATTCTGATTTACCCTTTTTCAAAATTGGAATTTTCATAAGGTTTTCATAGAACAAAGCTCAATATATAAGTGAGTTCCCAAATCAAGAACTTAAATCCATATGGTCCAGTACAGTAAAGGTGGAAACCATCCTAACTTCTCTATGAAAAATCGAATCAGGAGCAATCCTATGGAGCGAGCTTCAAACCTCTCCAGCCTCGAGAAGAACCAGATTAGATCTAAAAATGGATTAGTTAAGTTGATATGCATATGAGTATGAAGTGAAGTCACATGATAAGTTTGAAAGTGGAACTTTAGATCATTAGACAATCAAACGGCTCGACTCAAATTTGGAGGTCCAAATGGGTCAAATGGCTTCGTTATTGAGCAAGAGGCAACATGGAAATCTGCCTAGTACTTCTGAGGTCAACCCAAGGAGAGAAGGAAAGGAGCATTGTTAAGTTGTAACCCTGAGGAGTTGTAAGACAATGGAACAGTCAGTGGAGGCCCAAGAAGAGGAGAAAAATCTTGTGGGAGATGAGAAAAGCAGTGTTGAGATCGCTGAAGATGTTGAAAGGTTAGTAAAGAAACCAGTCTCAAATACACCAGAGAAAGTTGAAGTCTAGAAACCTAAGTATGATGAGAAGCCTATTATCCCTTATCTGCAGCGACTGAGAAAGAACATATTGGATAAGCAGTTTGGCAAGTTCATGGATATCTTCAAAAGCACTATAAACATCCCATTTCTTCCAAAACACTTAAGCAAATGCGGGATCTGATGAAATTCATGAGGACATCTGTCCAAAAGAAAAGGAAGTGGGAGACTATGAGGCCCCATTTGCTCTATCGAGGAAAGAGTGTCTTGCCCGTATTGCAAGAAAACTGCCCACAAGTTGAAGATCGGGTAGCTTCTGTAATCCCATATGCTAATGGGGGTACAATATTTGAAAGAGCCTTGTGTGGTTGGGTCATGAGCATTAATCTTAATAGCCGTGGTAGATCTTTAAGCAACTGAAATTGGGAGAAACGCATCCGACGACAGTCACTTTGCAGTTAGCAAATTGGTCACTTACTCGTCCACGTGGTATCATAGAGGATGTGTTAGTCAAAATTGACAAATTTATCTTCCCCTTAGATTTCATGATTCTAGACATGCAAGAAGATAAAGAGGTCCCATCATCCTTGAATGTGCATTCTTGGCCATGGGAAGGCGATAATTGATGTGCGAAAGGGTGGGCGGGGTTGAGTTCGAGCGGAGGGAAGTGACATTCAATGTTTTTAATGCCATAAAGAATCCACATGATGCGACGGTTCTTAGAGTGAAGTATCTTTAGAAGCTATAGTGTCTAGCCAATTGGTTCCTTCATAACCATTGGAGACTGATTTGTGCCACAGTAGGGTGATCCGAAATCAACAAAATTTGTATCCTAGAATTCTCACATTAATACGTAGCAAAACTCTTTGCGATTATAGCAGTTCTAGGGTCGAACATAGGATAAGTTTTCTTAATCCTGAATGATTTACAGTAGGCTCAAAATGGTGAATTTCAATTTGGATTTTTAAGGTTTTGGTAAAAACAGGGGAGTTGATGGTTTGCAAACTGAAAATAAGGTGAAATAAAATATAAAAAGAACTCCTTGAAGCATTGGGCCACTGGGTTTGAGGTCCTAGGGTAACTGAGAGGTCCTCGGGTCCCTTTCTCACGTTAGGGGAGGGATGACATATAGTCATTTCCGACTAGGATCTTCATTTGGCTTTAAAACCTATACAATAATTTTCCTTTTTAATAGAAAGCATTGTTAGCATTTATGGTTCCTACGGTGAAAATCCATCACCTTGACCCATCCTCTGATGATTCGTAAAGGCGACTAATGAATCTCGGTGGATCTAATAATAAGCATCCATTGAACCCTAGTGCAAGTGATCAATGAGGATGCATCTACAGTGAAAATATAATAACCCCTTAACCTACCTCCGGTGGCTCGTAAATAGCAACTAATGGATATCGGTGTATCTTAAAAGCTAAGAATACGGAGACCTAAAGCTTGCAGTATTGGCGAAGAAAGTACATGCAGCTTTAAACCTATAGTTGCAAATTTGGGAACCAAAATATCAAAACCTGCTGCGTGAAAAACAGGGGAACCAAAAGTTTACCTTAAAACCGTTGCCCAGTAGCCCTCCTCTTCAAGGAGGAAGAGGTCTAGCCAACCATCCTACAGTTGTCATGCTGGAAGAGTGCTACTTGACAAAGAAAGGGAAATGAAAGAAAATGGGAGAAAAGGAAGCAGCGGGGAAACTGCCGCCCACTCTCTGTATTGTCGAAGTAAAGTGAAGTGAAGTTTGTACAGACTGAGGCTTATATAGGTGCTCAGTGTATATGAAATTACCAAAAAAACTAAAACTAAAAGCTATTACAAGGAGACCAATGGGAAGAAGCAAAGAATTATAACAAAAACAACAAAAGAGTAGAAATAGGGAGAGCAGGATGAAACGATCTTGTTTGGAGGCATGAAGCGATTCTTTCGCGGGGAAAAGCATTCCTGCAGTGGTCCATTGTTCTTCACTTTTTTGCTCTTCTTTCCTTCTAGGATCTGATCTGCAACGATGAGTTCAACTCGGGTTCTTCGTGTTTGAATTGACTCGACAATTTTGGCGCGACTGGCTTCATGAGCGCAAAGTTTTGCCTGCAAATCTGATCGATGGGAATAGCGGGGACCGTAATATTACCGTCGAGTTAATTAAGGCCAGTTAGTATATAAAAAGTGCTCAAAACCTGAAATAAACAGGGTTCAAAATAGAACTTTTTGAGTATTAATCAGAGACTAGCCTAACCCATGATGATCCTTCCTCTTGTGAAGATGAGACGGTTCAAGAGTATGTAAAATGGATGGACTCTTTCGGCCCGAATAGAAGAAAGTATTTTGAATCTTTGGGAGTTAGCCTAAGCCGATTGACTCCCTCATCGAAGCCCCCTATTGTGGAAGAGAAGCAACTCCCCAGTCATTTGAGATATGCTTATCTTGGGGAAGAATCAACACTCCCAGTTATCATCTCATCCTCCCTCTCTAACATGGAGGAGGAGAAATTGTTAAAGATCCTTAAGGAGCACAAAGAAGCAATTGGATGGTCCCTAGCTGATATAAAGGGGATAAGGCCATCTATGTGTATGAATAGAATATTACTGGAGAAAGACAGCAAACCGACAATGGATGCCCAGAGACGCTTAAATCCTTCCATGAAAGAGGTAGTTAGGAAGGAGGTACTTAAATGGTTAGTTGTTGGAGTGATATACCCTATCTCTGACAGTTCATGGGTAAGCCCTGTCTAGGTGGTGCCCCGAGAAAGGAGGACTCTTTGTGGTAGTAAATGAGAAAAATAGATTGCTCCCCAGAGCAGTTACGAGGTTAGAGGATTTGTATTGTTATCGGAGGAAATTTGAACAAAGTGACCGGGGAAAGACCCGTTTCCATTTGCCATTCATTGATCAGATGTTAGATAGACTAGAAGTGAATGAGTACTTCTGCTTTTTAGATGGATACTCGGGATACAATCAGATCACCATAGCTCCAAAAGATCAAGAAAAGACCACCTTCACGTTCCTTTATGGCACATTCGCTTTCCAGAGAATGCCATTTGGGCTGTGTAATGCTCGGGAACCTTTCAGAGATGTATGATGGCAATATTTTAAGACATGGTCGAAAAAACCATTTAAGTCTTCATAGATGATTTTTTCGTGATTGGATCTACATTTGATGACTGCCTCCATAATCTAACGTTGGTACTGAAGAGGTGCATGGAAACCAATTTAATGTTAAATTGGGAAAAGTGCCACTTTATGGTGAGAGAAGGCATAGTATTGGGGCATCGCATATCCGGAAGAGGAATTGAGGTTGATTGAGCCAAGATTGAGATCATAGAGAAACTGCCTCCTCCCACATCAGTAAAGGGAGTACGAGTTTTTTTGGGCCACGCAGGTTTTTACAGACGGTTCATCCGAGATTTCTCTAAAGTTTCCAAACCATTGTCTAATCTTCTTATGCAAGGTGTGTCGTTTGAATTCAATGAGCCATGCCTGCATGCTTTTGAGTTGCTGAAAAAGAAGTTGACTTCAACCCCTATAGTAGTCGCTCCAAATTGGAACCTTCCATTTGAACTTATGTGCGATGCAAGCGACTTTGCAGTTGGGGTCGTTTTGGGCCAAAGAAAAGAAAAGGTCTTTTATGCCATCTATTATGCCAGTCGAACGTTGAATGATGCACACCTCGATTATGCGACAACAAAGAAAGAATTATTAGCTGTTGTATTTGCTTTTGACAAGTTCAGACCTTATCTTATAGGGAACAAGGTTATTGTGTTCACAGACCATTCCGCAATCAAATACTTGATGACTAAGAAAGACGAAACCCTAGACTTATTAGATTGGTGAACTTTGCAAAATTTGATGTAAGGTCGAGATAACAAGGGTTCCGAAAACATGGTAGCCGATCATCTGTCAAGACTTGAAACTCCAGAAACCATACAGAAACATCATTTGCAGATCGATGACACGTTCCCAGATGAACAGATACTATCTTTGTTGCATGATAAAACATCACCATGGTTTGTCGATATAGTTAATTATCTATCTGTCGGTATTACCCCACCTGACCTCACTTATTGATTCATGTCACAGTAGGTTGTGCCAAAATCAACAAAATTTATAAACCTAATTCCTCCTACTGTAGTAGCATGGCTATTGCAGTATAGTGGCTCTAGGGTCGAACACAGAGATGGGTTTTCTTTGCATAAATGATTTGCAGTGAGGTTCAAAATGGTGAATTTGTTTTGGATTTTAAGGTTTTGGTAAAACAGTAGAGGTTGATGGTTTGCAAACTGAATATAAGGTGAAATAAAATGTAAATGGAAAAGCTCTTTTCTTGGGCGTGAACAGCAGTTGGGTCTTTGAGACAGGAGACACTGGATTCTGACTCTGGGTGGGAGGATGACCTATAGTCATTTCCTGAATCGGATCTTCATTTGGCCACAAAAGTTGAACCCTAATAATTTTCCTTTTGAAACATAGCATTTATTGAGCATAAAGGCTCCCGGACAGTAAAAACACATCCCCTAAATCTACCCTACAGTAAATAATAGAAGGCAACTAATGAATCTTAGTGGATCTAGCAATAAGCATCCACCAAACCCTAAAAGCTTGCCAAATACAGGTTAATCAAAGGGTACATTTAAGAAGTTTAAACCCTAGAATGAGAGATAGAAACATAAATGACAATAAGCGCTGATTAAAAACAAGAGAACCAACATTTTACCTCAAAACGAATTTACTTGATGAAACTCCTCTTCAAGGATGGAGGTTTATGCTCATCCTTTGAGTTGTCATCCTCGAGGGTATTTGGCAATGCAGAAAATGAAAGAAAAGCAAAGAAAATGAGGGAAAGAAAAAGTAGTAGGAAAACTCCCGCCCAGAATTTTATTACTGCCATAAAGTCTCCCCCCTGTACAAGATTTGTTTAGAGCTTATACATGCTCAATTACAAGAAAAAATACAAAAATATCCTCAATACCTACTTATATGAAGGGGTGGATGAAGTAGAGGAGACCAGTTCAGTGGAGAAGGGTAGAGGACAGAAGAGCATGGAAGAGCTGGGTTTAAATTTCCTGTTTTGGAATATAAGTTGGCGTTTATTGTCTGTTTGATCATTTGCTTATATGTTTAACATTGAATGATAGACATTGTTGTTGCATTATTAACTCAACCTTCAACATCAGATCAGTACAAACTATAATATTAAAAATCAAATCGACAGATAACCAGATTCATATTAATATTCAGTTACAGATGGTTGGTGTTATAAGATTTCAAACCTATTGAATAAACTATTTGGGCTTGATCTTCACATGACGGTATTGTGGTTATGTGTTTGAAGAAGCGCTTTAAAGTGTATCGAGCTGTTCTTGCAAAAATAGATTTTAAAGTGTTGGACTCAATGCTATTGCTGATGGATCTTCAAACTATTTTGAATCATTATCTCAGAAGACCAGAACTTACCATAATTGAGTGTCAAGAGGAACAGTTTTGTTGAATCTCTGACAGAACTGCCAAACACAAAGTTTCCTCTTGATCAATTCTGGCTTTAATAGAGGCCTTTGTTTTCTACAGTAGCATTTGCTGACTATTTTAGCAGTACAAACGAATGGGACATCTTGCATTACATTGCATTGTTTTGGAGGTGGGTGAAGGAGATGACCTCACCAAAGTCCATGCAGGGATCCACCGATGACTCCCAACCAATTAAGGCTTAGGGGCATTCAGTCCTTAAGGATCTTTCAACCCCTGAGACTCTTGGGTTCCCACCCCGGGACTGCGAATGATTTCAAGATAAGAGCTTAATTTTACAACTTCTTCAAGCCATGTCCACCCATGTAATGACAAACCTTAAGTCAGTTACTCCCGACCGAGTTAGTTTAAGGCACCGGGCTTTAAAGACTTTGCCATATACCCCTCGGGCCAGGTGCTCGGGTTTCAGGCAAAGCGTTGCGATTTTCTTCTTTCTTTTCTTTTTGATTTTCTTTTTCTTTTTCTCATCTTTTTATTTTGGAAGACTCATTGGCCTTCTTTTCATGGGGTCCTTAACCTATTGAAGGTAGTAAATGAAACTAGGCTAGGCTTTTGCAAGAATTAGGAGGCTAGGCGGGTTTTTCGACATTCTTTGAAGAGCAGTGTGTCACAGTGTGTGGTTATTTAGAGGTGGAAGAAAAGGTTAAACGACCCGAAATTGACTGATCATCGCTCCAATTATGCATGGAACCAATCTAACATCAAAATAATTGGACAAAGTTTCAATTTTTCACACTGCGGGCTAGGCAAAACACAAAAAAATAGGGCAATTTTGAAAATTGGAAGTGTAAGCTATATAGTATGTATATAAAAATAAATGGCTATATTTTCAGCTTTTCAAAAACAACTAACAACATCACAAACAAGACAAACAACAAGCCCTTAAACAACCTGAAATGGGCTTGCTCAAAGTAGTAACAAAAGAATAAATGTAAAAAATGCCCGCAACGCTCTCCCCTGACCGTGTCATTGTACTTAATGGGAATGGATTGAAGGAATTTAGAGACGAGTAATGCACCTCCTTGATGAGATTTGCAGGATTTATTTGGATAGGAGACCGCAAAGCTTTCCCAGAGCTTTATTCGACTCAGGTCGAGAACTTGAGAATGAGCAGAGTTGGAAGAAGAAAAGAAAAAAGGTGACCAGGTTGGAGGAATTTTGAAAATTTCCTTTATAGAATTCAAAAGTGTTCTTTACGGCTGAATTTAGATTCTACACTCTCTAAACCAGCCGGTACTAAGAACACCTAAAGCAATTCGGATAGAAAGTTATGGGCGAGGAAACAAAATGGAAGTGAAAGCGAGTACGCAAAATTTCCTGACCCTATGAAAATTAGTAGGTTGCGAAATTTTACGTAATCCATTACTGCTAGATTTTTTGAAATAAATATTTTAAATATATAAATAAAAGAATTTTTTTTTTTTTTTTGGAAAATTTTCAAAGACAAAATATATATATATAATTTCTTTTTCTTTCTGAAAAGACAAAGCGCTACGTGGATTGCTATATGCTTCTTCACGTATAGTGGTTTCAAAAATTTCGCAACGTGCGAAAATTTGCAACTATTTAATTCATTCTTGAAAACTTTTTTTAAGTAAGTACAGGAGAAAATTCTTGGACTCTTTCTGAACCTCCTTGCTGCAAAATTAAGCTGTTGCAAAATAAGCATTAGGAAAGATTTTAAAAAAAAAAAAAAAAAAAAAAAAAAAAAAAAAAAAAAAAAAAAAAAAAACTTAAAAAATGAACAAAAATGAAAAATAAGCTAGAAACAAAGATTAAATTAAAATTGGAGGAAATCTAAAGAGAAAAACTAAATAAATCAAAATAAAATAAAATAAAACAGGAGAATCAAAACAAAAGTGGGGCCGAGCCCCACAAAAAACCAATTTCTCGAGCCTTTGGAAGTATGGCTGAGTGGAGCTTGTAAATCTTTTGGGAATCCGGGTGCTCCACATACGAAGCTTGACGCACAGAACCATCCGTTGTGTTATGCAGTATGAGCAGCTACCAAAGTCTTTGATGTAGTGGCATAAGTTTGAACAGTGGCCACTAACTTCCTGAAGTTTTGCACAAGCAGTGTAGAAAGACTGGCCTTAGCTTTAGCAACAAGTGCTTCAGGTATAGATTGTGTTGTAGGTGTAGGTAGGATATATACTTGGCCAGTAGAGGGCAGGTGTAAATTATGCTTTTGGAGCTCTTCCACTGCATGCTTTCCACTACCCTCCTCAATTAGCATTGGGGAGGTTTCTTCTTTCTTCTCCCATGGACAGACAACAGCACCAGTGTCTAAGGATTCAAAATTTTCTATCAGCCCTTCTTGTAGCTGCTATAGACATTGCTCCTCCACCATGGTGTCACTCAGGCACTCTTCCTCTAGGCTCTCTTCCTCTTGATGAACGTGCTGATTGGTGAGCCTTGAAATGTAGTTATGCAGATGTCAATTTTCTTATCAAGGTCACTTTGAAGCACATCTAATTGTTGGTTTAGAGAGCCTTCCACAGTATTAATTCTTTGTCTTAATTTGGCATTGATTGTCTTCTGCCCTTCCACAAAGTCACCCACTAACTTGGTGAGGTTCAAGATGGCTTGTTCAATTAAAGAGGTTGATTGTGGTGGTTGAGGCTGAGATGAAGAAGCATACTGTGGATGTGGAGGAGGTGCATATTGTATAGGTTCTGGTCCCCATGAGAGGTTTAGGTGGTTCCTCCAACTAGGGTTGTAAACATTTCCATATGGTGCAGTTGTTGGAGGCACCATGCATGAGACACTCATCCGTGGAGGGTTTCTATAGTCCCTCATGGACACATGTACGTTGGATTACTCTCCACGGGTTGCTAACTCTACTGTTCTTTAAGAGGAGGTTTCATTTGGTTCACATTTAAGATCAACTGCGGCTTCTAAGGTCTGTAAGGAGCCAGGCCTTAACTAACCTACCTCGATTTCCGCCCCTCTTTGGAACATGTTCTTATGTTGGAAAACAGGGCAACACCAAACAAAAAAAGAAAAAAAATTCTACCTAAAAGGGGTAGTGTTAGCTAAAAAACAAACTGTGAAACAAAATTAACAAATTGACCGAAAAATACTACACAGAAAAATAAAGGAAAATTCACCAATACTTGTGATGAGGATCACAAGTGTTCATCAAGTCATCATTTGCACTTAGGCACCATCCCGGCAATGGCATCATTGATTCGTCAATATGATGAGTTGTGTAAAATCAACAAAATTTATAAACTGTTTCTCCTATTTAATAAAGTAGCAGCCATTCTTTGCAGTATAGTGGCTCTAGGGTCGAACACAGGGATGAGTTTTCTTCGCATAAATGATTTGCAGTGACGTTCAAAATGGTGAATTTGTTTTTGATTTTAAGGTTTTGGTAAAAACAGTGGAGGTTGATGGTTTGCAAACTGAAATAAGGTGAAATAAAATGTAAAATAGAACTCCTTGAAGCATTGGGCCATTCGATTTGAGGTCTTAGGGTAACTGAGAGGTCCTTGAGTCCCTTTCCTCGCGTTGGGGAGGATGACCTATAGTCATTTCCCGAACCAGATCTTCATTTGGCCATAAAAACTAAACCCTAATAATTTTCCTTTTAAAACATAGCATTTATTGAGCATAAATGCTCCCGGATAGTAAAAACACATCCCCTAAATCTACCCTACAGTAACTAATAGGAAGCGACTTCAATGGTCTCGTGGATCTAGCAATAAGCATCCACTGAACCTAAAAGCTTGCCAAATACAGGTTAATCAAGGTACATTTAAGAGATTTAAACCTAGAATGAGAGATAGAAACATAAATGACAATAACTGCTTGCGTTAAAATAAGAAGACCAACATTTTACCACCAGCTGACGCAGTATCTTTCTTCTTTGGGATGGAGGTTCCAGCCAGTGTCCACACTTGAATTTTCATCCTCAAGGGATGTTTGGCAATCGAGAAAATAAAAGAAAAGCAAAGAAAATGAGGGAAAGAAAAAGTATTTGAAACTCCATGATTTTATTCTTGCCATAAAGTCTTACTATACAAGATTTATTTAGAGCTTATATAGTGCTCCGATTCACGACAAAGCCACAAAATATCCTCAATACCCACTTATACATGAAGGGGTAAAATGGTAAAATTCAAAAAGGATGGGTCAAGCGCTTGGAGTGAAAGGCCAAAAGGACAAGCATGGAAATGACGAGTTGCGAATTTCCGCAACCTACAAAAATTTGCGGGTTGCGAGGAATTTTCACCCTGGGAGTTACATAGTATATTTTCTTTTGTTTTGCTCCTTTTCCTCTGGATTTTGATCTGCAATGATGAGTTCAACTTGGGTTCTTCGTGCTTGGACCGACTCAACAATTTTGGCATAATTAGCTTACAAAACTACAAAATTAGCCACAAAATGCGATCAGTGGAATAGCTGGGACCTTAATGTGCAAATCGAGTTAATTTGATTGATTAGTACACAAAAAGTGCTCAAAACCTACAATAAATAGGGCTCAAAATAGCACTTTTTGGGCACGAATCACTTATCAACAAGAGAAGAGATTCCTTGCGAAAGTGAAGCACTATTTCTGGGAAGACCCAATCCTCTTCAAACAGTGCGCCGATCATATTATTCGCAGGTGTGAACCGGAAAGTGAAGTGGGTGAGATACTGACGCATTGCCACTCCTTAGAGTGTGGGGGTCATTGTAACGCTCCAAAAATACCCTATAATTTTTATAATAATTCTATTATATATTCCGGGTATAGATAGAACCAAACTTGGGTTTTTCCGAAAATTTGTTAAATGTTATATGATTGTATGACTAACTGTCAATTGCAAATGATATATGATTGAATGTGATATACTAAGTGATTAAGTGATTGAACTCGGAAATAACCCAAGTGTAAAAAAGGTAAAAATTGAAATTTGTAAAATGAGGGCCTAAGGGTCAAATGATAAGCGTAAATGCTAATGTGAAATAAATGATAAGTGGATGTGCAAATAAGAAGACTAGTAAACTTTAAGTGAGAAAAATGAAAAAAAAAATGGGTTAAGAGCCAAAAAAGGAAAGAGCCAAACATGGCCTTAGGAGAAAATGAACTTAAGGCTCATTTGAGCAAAAACGTTTTTGAGAGAGTGAGAGAGGAGAAAAGCTAGGGTTTTTGGAGGAGAAGAGGGATTGTTGTGTAAATCCTTCCATTTGTTCAAGATCTTGCAAGAAGGAAGAAGGAAAAATACTAGGGCTTCAAGTGCAAAGGGATTTAAGGTAACAACGAAACCCTAGAATTTCTTTGATGATGTTTGGGTTGGAAAAACCTAAAGCCGTCCATGAGTTACGCTTGTGGTTGGTTTAGGATAGTATTAAGAGCGTTATTAGGAGTTATTCCATGTTTTTTGGTTCTGGGGTGATTTAGAGAAAAATCGAAAAATTATGGCGGAAAATACGGGCATTATCGGGCTCCTACACTGCAGCGTAGGGAACCCACGTCGCAGCGTAGACCTCGGGTACGCCACGGCGTAGCTACTATTCACAGCAAGCAATTTTTAGATTTTGTTTTCGAACACCTTGTATTCGTACACCGATAGTATAGGAACCCTAATAAATGACTAATAGGGGTTCGAATAAGGATAAAACTAAATGAAAAACGTACCGTAACTCACCGCCTCTACGTGATTCATTAAGTGTGATAATTGTTTACCAACTAAAAGTGGCGTTTTTATTATTGACTAGGGACGGGTGATGATCACCTAACCTAGGACCGAGATCGAAGGGAAGGAAACGAGAATCAACGGCTTTTAGTTAGTTCTTCGGACCTCTATTTCCTATTCTAGTATTGTTAGTTCTCCTTGTCTCTAATCCTATTTCAAGTATTTATTATAAAATCTTTATATCGATTTGAGCTATGGAGTATAAAGCATTGAAATATTGAATTGGAAATGTTTGTCAAATATTTGCATGTGCGTTTATTTGAACTATAAATGGAATTACTGCATTCTAGTAAATTGATTTGAAAAGTAATGTTGATTGACCAACATGGCCAGGATTCACCAGCCCCAGGTCCGTCGCCCAGGGTAAATGTTGTTCAATGTGAAATCATTGCTGCTGAATGTAAACGGGGCTTGAGTTTACCCAGTAGATCTTTCGTGAATGTGGAAGCTACATAGTCATATGTGAGATTGTAATATTGAATGTGAAATCACATTGCTACTGAATGACAAACAGGACAGGATTCACCAACTGAATCTAGCGTGAATGTTGACTCTATAGTCATATGTGAAATTGCAAACCAATAAGCGAGAATCATATTAAAAAGTGTATATGTATCTATATTGATTTGCATCTAACATTGAAAATGGTTAATAAGGCATTGTTTTATAACATGCATGATTTGTATTAAATTGAAATGGAATTAGAGAACGGTATAGAACCACTAAGCATGAAAATGCATAGCGCATTGTTTTTATCAATGCATAGGTGCAAGTATTGGCGGTGATTGAAAGTGGACCAGGGGACTGAAGCGAGCTCGGAAGTAATTCAAAAGTTCACCAGTATGCTCTTGTCACATGCATCCTCACCATTTTTTAACATGACATTGTTTTGTAAACAAAGGAGTTCAGCTCGAAATTATTTTATACCTATATGCGAATACGATTTTAGATATTATGTTATGCGGCATAAATGCCATTTTGTTCAAATACATATTTTGTAAAGGAATTGCATTGAATTTGTAAATGTTTATGGAGCACTTAGAATTAAATCACTTCATTAAAGATTTGAGAAACCCAGCGCTTATATTAATGAAATGTGTTTGATAAAATGGCTTAGATCAGGGCATCCCAGGGTTCGGTTAGTTTACTTGACCAAATCGAAATTTGGGCTCGAGGGTCTTCTGATCATTTGATGAATGAGAACAACAACCAAGGTACTGCAATCATGCTTTTATTGGCCTTCTATATTTAAAGATGCCCACTTATTTGCAAAGTCCTGTGATCGATGTCAAAGGATCGGGAACATTGGATGACGAAATGAAATGCCATTGACGAATATTAAATTCGAAATTTTTTGATGTCACGGGGCATTGACTTTATGGGTCGTTTCCAATAGTCCCTATGAGCCGCAGTACATACTTTTGGCAGTGGATTACGTGTCCAAGTGGGTGGAAGCCATTCCAGCCATTACTTGTGATGCCAAAGTAGTACTACACTTCATCAGGAGTAACATCTTTTCAAGGTTCGGGACTCCTAGAGCGGTAATCAGCGATGAAGGCTCTCATTTCTGTAACAAGTTGTTTGCATCACTCTTGGCCAAATGTGGGGTGAAGCATCGGGTGACACTTGCATATCACCCCCAAAGCAATGGGCAAGCTGAGGTGTCAAACAAAGAGATCAAGAAAATCTTGGAAAAAGCAGTTCTAATGTAATAAAAATTTGATGAACAAAATTGATGATAGCTTATTAGCTTATCGCACCCAACCTTGAGACCCATTAGGCATGTCACCGTGTCAGATAGTCTATATTGGGCGGCACATACACCGTAGAAATGGAGCACAAAACTATCTTGGGCAACTAGAATCTTGAACTTGAATTCGAAATAAGCGGAAAAGGATGCTTCGATTGAATGAGTTGGATGAGCTTAGGCAAGCATATAATGAGTTCGAATCTATAAGGAAGACAAGGCGTGGCATGACAAGCACCTACTTGCATAATGAGTTAAGCAGAGTGCAATAGTATTACTATTCAATTCCTGGCCCAGTGTTCCCAAAACTCGAGTGAGATGGTCTAAGCATTTGTGATCACTCAAGTCTTCCCCTACGGCAGTGTTGAGCTACTGCACCCTGAGAGAGGTCGATTCAAGGTGAATGGGCAGCGAGTGAAGATTTATCTGGGTGGTCAATTTGAGAAGCATACTTCCACCACAAGTTTGAACCTGTCTTAAGAAATGCATGGGAGCACGAAATTTTTGTTGGTGTGTTGTGCGTGGTTGGGGCGCGGTGGGCGGACACAGATTGGTCGATCTAATGACAGTAAACAAAGCGCTACTTGAGAGGCAACCCAAGCCTTTAAATTTTGTGGTCTTCAGTTTTTCTGATTTTAAGTTTGCTAGGTTTACTTTTGCTTGTGTTTAATTTTATTGCATGTGTGTTGTAGGTTTCGAGGTTTCGAGGTTACAGTGGCAAAGGAGAGATAGTCTGACAAGCCTTGTGCAAGCTTTGGGAGAAGTGATCTAATGCAGGGAGTTTCTCTACACTTACAAATTTTTTTTGAAAAAATTCCTAGTTGTTAGTCTTGGGAACATCTCGACGTTGAAAATAGACCTCTCGGGCACGTCACGACGTTGGTTTCAAACGTCACGACGTTGAAAACATCCCTCTCTACAACGTCGCGACGTTGAAAAATAGACCCCTCTGTAATGTCAGCGACGTTGGACATCAATGTCGCGACGTTGAAAATACACCTCTTGGGAACGTCATGATGTTGGTCCGCAGCTTATCGCGGTTGAAAATCAGCTTTTACGTAGCGTCGCCGACGTTGGCTGGCGATCGCAGCGCGCAAAATTTAAAACTCTTGGGAACTTGCGACGTTGGCGAAACGTCGTGACGTTGCTGTTTTTTAGACGAAACGTTTCCATTTTCTCCTGCTCACGTAATTTCTAAAACCCTAGTGTGCTCTCCCCACCTTGCAAGTTTTAGACGTGTGCGTCCGGCCTCAGACGCTCAACAGGCGTCCTTAGCACCTCTAGCCCAGGTCGAGTCCCGACCAGTCACACATAGTTCAGCGTCGCCCGGAACCTCTACGGTCCAGGCTTTGGCTCCGTTTAGGTTTGGTTCCACTACCCTCCCTATTTTTCTGGGTGATTTGTGTCTCCATACATCTTCTAGGGTTGGTTGGGGGTTCTAGAACCGTTATTCGTGCGTCAAGCTCCCCACCCCACTTTGTGCCCACCACGTGTTTGATAGTTGGCCTGAGTGGGTTTTGGGTGCTTCCTATGTCCTTTTTGCTCAGGTGCAATCCCACTAGGGGTGTGGTAGCTTACTAGTGTCCTTTCGCCTTTACGTTCACCCCATCGTGATCTCGAACCCGTGCCTAATGTCAAGCAAAAAGAAAAATGAGCGCGAAGGGTAGCCTGGCTAGTGACGAACCTTCTCAAGCCTCGATCACGATGGAATTCGTCGATGAGGCGACGAGAAGTTTGACTCATCTGCTAATCACTTCTTCATTAAGGAGAAGGGATTTCAACATCCCGACGATTTTTTTAGGAAGACCATTGCGCGGAAAGGTAGGGGTGCATTGTGCTAACCCCCGCGACCGGCGACCACAATGGTTGTGCGGGAATTCTACCTTGACCCTATCGGCCCATTATTAGCCGAGAGGTCGCGTCTGTGGGGTGTTAGTAGACTTCGGTCTTGAAGTCACATCAGCTTATTATTACAACCTTGGTAGGTTAACCGAGGCCTTTGATCGAACTTCATGAAAACCATCCAGGAAGTCGCCAGTTTGCTCACAAATAGGCAGGGTAAGTGGAAATTGAACAGGGCCACCTTGGGTATGAGCCAAACATTTTGGCTCACGTATGGAGTGTGGCACCGTTTTATCACCTCAAGTCTCGTCCATGACGAGCGTTTGCGATGTGACCGGCGAGCATTGCTCGATTTCCTCATCACATTTCATGTTATCCGGTTTGATGTTGGTCGGGTTATAGGCGCCGTCCTCATAACCGGAATGCAAGATGAACCTCGGGCACCCTGCCATCTGGCTGTGTAAGACGCAGGGGTCTTAGTTAGAGGATAACGAGGCCTGGATCCATCCCATCAAGGCTATTATAGTGAAAAAATATAAGTCATGCGTTCCTCGATCCAATGCAGTTTATGACTCGGGTCATGAACCTTTGAATGAGGAAGGGGAGTTGTGCATGCGAGCTGTTTGAGGTATGAGGTAGCCGTGACCCGGGTGAGGCCAACCCCCCATCCACCTCCCATCTGCCCTACCCATCCACCCCTTCCTCTACCCCTCGCTGAACCGGCTGTCACCAGTCCTTCGCCTACCCTTGAGGACCAGGTTCAGGACCTCACTACCCGGCTTGATGTGTTATGGGATGAGACGCAGGAGCATCGGGTTACCATGAGCTAGGATATGGATGCTCTCCGGGCTGACATGCGCATAGTACTGCTTGACAATGGTCGTGTGGCCATTTCATATACTGACTTCTTACATTACATTTGCCACCACACATCCTGCAAGTGATGATCCGGGATCGGCCAGGGGGTTCCCTTCTCTCTTTCTTTCTTTACTTGCCAATGAGGACATTGTCCATTTTTTTTTTTGGGGGGGGGGGGAGGGGAAGGGGCCTGTGGGTGGTCGGGTTGGACATCATTTACTTTCGTGTTTTGCTATGTTTATGTTAATATTTCTATTCGTTGTTTACATATGTTTCTACTTATGTTTATGTTCGTGTTTAGATATGTTTAGGTTATGTTCGTACGTTCACAATTTTCTTCTAGGTGTGTGTTAGGATTTCTTAGTGTAATTTTGTGTTCTAGGATTGTGTTAAGTAGTATGTGTGTGTGTTGCCATGTTTGTCAATCAAGGATCTTTTTTACCTCTCCAAAACTTTTAAAAACACATAGTACAAGTAACAAGAAAGGATCCTTAGGCTATTAGATGCTCGGGAATTACATGCTTGGATAAGTAGGAATGACATAGTGAGTCACCTCCTTAGTGTTCGAAACTGATTTAAGCCGATCTACATGCTCAAATAGTGTGATCTAGGATATGCACAAGTTCGGACATTCACTAACGTTCAACGAGCCTTGGGCATTTCTAAACACCCAAGTGATGAGACACCATAGAAAAGAGGATTGCCATCAAGCCCCATACAAAAAAAAATGAATGTGTGAATAGAATAAGTGGGACTTCTAATCGAATCCAGGCTGATCAGGGCCTTTGAAACTAATGCCACTGAGCCAAGTTTGGCACGAGAGCCATTGACTTCCACTACCTCAAGATTGTACCTCCAAAGTGGAAGAGTCCACGATGAGACATTTGTTTCAAGAGACCACACCTCGAATGGACGTCGGGGTCGGCTGACCTCTTTTTAATCCAAATGTGAGCGATACACGGTGACCCGCAGGAGCTCATGAACTTCCACAACATGGAGATGGTGTTGCACTACCAGCAACCCTGGCGGCAGGAGGGGAAAATGTTAATTTTATTGAGAAATCAATAGCCGGAGCTCCCCACCTTTGCCTGCTAATGTGAAAGAGCCCTCAGGAGATTACGCAGCCTCGAAGAACCACAGCAAAATGCATGTATTCGCTGCACAAAGGCTAACCAATTCCTTATGAAGTCGGAGATGATTCGCCTTCTCCCTATGTATCAAGGGGTCGATTCTAAGAACCCCTACTCATTCATGAGAGATTTCGAGGATGTTTGCAGTGCTCTGCTCTAGGATCGCCCCTCCATTATAATTTGCATGGTTTTTTATTCCCATTCTCTAAGGAAAAGGCGAAATATGGTTTCACATTCGCTTGCACCAATTCAATGTTACTTGGGAGGACATGCGAAATGAATTCTGAATAAATTATTCCCTCCATATGTACTAATGCACTCATGCGAGCAGTAAAACTTTTCTAAAAAGCCGGTGGAACCTTTTCTGTGTTGTATGGGAAAGATATAAGGATCTCCTCCATGCTATCCCTCATCATGGTTTGGACGTTGGACAAATTTGTGTCTATTTTCACCAAGGACTATCCTTGAATAACAAACAATACATCCAAATGATGTGTGCGGGAGAGTTCTATGAGAAAAGTGCCAGGGAGGCGGTTCAATTTTTCGATACAATAGCGGAAAATGCTCGAACTTAGGAGACTAACACCTCCTTAGATACTGCTAAAGTGCATAGCACACCTATAGGGGGAGGAATCCATCACTTAAGAGAGAATGATGACCTACAGCGAAAATGGCCAACAACGAGGAAGTTGGAGGCCATAGGAGTGAAAAGACGAGATGAGGTAACTGAGTGTGCCTCAGATACCCTCGATTAACATGGGATCTAGGTGGAGGAGCCATGTCATTTGCGATGACCAGCGCTCATTGTCGCCCTTACTGGCCTTCCTCAAGTCAAGGGAGCAATCCAAATAGAAGCTAATGCTCTTAACTATCAAAGGAAGCCCTTGATTCCCATACTGCTGAAATGTATAATCCGAATTGGGTAAGCATCCAATTTTAGTTGGAGGAATGAGGAAGCGTATGACTTTCGAATGGCAGGCCCTGACTACCGAGCCAAGGCTTTCAAATCAAGCCCCTCCGTTCCAAAATCAAGGTCCTCAAGGATTTCACATGAAGCCTAACCAAGGTTTCTGCCACTCGTCTCGAGGAATTCAAACCCTGACCTTATCAACCTCCACATAAGAGAAGTTTGGAGGATATTGTGGCACAGTTTGTTCAGACCCAATAATCCACTAACACTTAATTTCGAACCGCCTTGAATGATGTGAGATCCCAAATCACTAAGCTAACCTCGTCTATGGGAAATTTTCAACAAGAAAAAGAGAAACTCCTTCTCAGGCCATCGAGCCCACTAAGGTGAAATAGTGTTGGAGTCTCGAGGCCCAGTGATGGCACCCAGCCGAACATTGAGGTTGTCACCACTCTTCGAAGTGGAAAAGTAATTGACAAAACCATGACCCGAGCCAGGTACAAGATTTGCACAATGAGCCAGTCGGGGATGTTGGGATGTGTGACAAGCCTCATGTTTGTAGGGCAGATGTTGTTGATGGTGAGCCAGAAAAAGACAAGGCCTCTCACATCCCTCCTACTCCATATCCTCATAGGTTAAGAGCCCCCAAGAAAGTGAACAATCGATACGGGGGTATGAGTTGTTCAAACGAGGGTTAAGTTGAACATTCCTTTATTAGATGCCATTGAAAATCCGTCATGCGAGTTTTGAAAGATTTGTGCCTTTGTGAAAGAAACCTAGGTGTCGACAAGAGGAGGCATTTATGATCTGAACAATCCAACTCCTTGATCCGGAACAATTTGCCCCCAAAATACAAAGACCGGGAAGCCCCACTATTTCCATAGTGGTAGGGAATTCAAAATTAGGACATGCTTTAGTGGATTTGGGAGCGAGTGTTAACTTGTTGCCATATTCGGTATATGTTGAGGCTAAGAGTTAGGAGAGTTGACAGGCCAAATATCACCCTCCGACTAAATTGGCCAAAGTGTGAAGATTCCTAGAGGGACCAGTGAGATGTATTGGTGAAAGTGGGCGAAGTTCTACTTTCCTATGGACTTTGTTGTGCTTGACACTCAACCTGTGGTGAACCAAGGGACTCAGTTCCTAGTGATTCTTGGTAGGCCATTCTTGGCCACTGCTAATGCCATCATACACTATAGGGGAGGATTAATGACATTATCTTTTGATATCATGACTGTCAATTTGAATATCTTCAATGTTATCAAGGAAATAGGGGACGAGGAGGATGTCTATGAGGTAAACATGATAGACTCTCTTGTCGAGTGCGTAGATAATGTTTCATCTGATGATCTCTCATGTCTTGTCCTAGTAAGCCCAAGTTGGATCGAGGAGGTAACCACATCTGAATCGGAGTTTCTGCACTCCATAATTGAACACAATGAGGTATTGAAAGCAAATGGGTGGACCCCTAAATTTGAAAAATGGCCACCAATCGAAGACAAGGTGTTACCCTCGGAAGAGAGACCACCTAAACTTGAGTTGAAACCCTTACCATCACATCTTAAATATGCATTCCTAGGGGCAGAAGAAACGTTCCCGGTGATCATATCTTCCTCTTTAGAGTCAGATCAAGAAAATAAGCTTTTGGAGATATTGAGAACCCACAAAACTGCCATAGGATGGACATTTGCAGATATTAAGGGAACTAGCCCCTTGATCTGCAGACACAGGATTCACTTGGAAGAGGATGTTAAACCCTGCAAACTGACAGCGGCAGTGAACTCAATCATGAAAGGGTGGTCAAGAAGAGGTTCTAAAACCTCTTGGGCGTAGGTGTTATTTACCCCATTGCAGATAACAAGTGGGTCAGCCCAACCCAGGTAGTCCACAAAAATGCGAGAGTCCTTTGTGGTAGCAAATGAACCTGATAAACTAATTCCACTCGTGTCACCACGGGTTGGAGGGCGTGCATAGACTATAGGAAACTGATGCGGGTGCTAGGAAGATCATTTCCCTCTACCTTTTATGGATCAAATCTTTGGAGAGGGGATTTTAAGGCATGAATTATATTATTTTCTAGATGGGTACTCGGGATACAATCAAATTGAGATAGCCTTAGAAGATCAAGAGAAAACCACATTCACCTACCCTTTTGGCACATTTGCCTTTAGGAAAATGCCCTTTGGATTATGTAATGCACCAGGAACCTTCCAACGGTGCATGATGGGGATTTTCAGCGATATGATAGAACTCATTTTTGAGATTTTCATGGACGACTTCTCTATTTTTGGAGATTCGTATGTGGGATGTCTCGAAAATTTACATAAGGTATTGGAGAGGTGCCAGGAGAAGAATTTAGTGCTGAATTGGGAGAAGTGTCACTTCATGGTGACACAAAGAGGATTAATCTAGGCATAGTGCCGAAAAAGGAATCGAGGTAGACAAGGCCAAAGTCGAGTTGATCTCCAACTTACCTACCCCTAAGTGTGTTAAAGACATACGGTAGTTCTTAGGTCATGCAGGATTTTATAGGAGATTCATAAAAGATTTCAGTGCCATAGCCCTTCCCTTATGCAATTTGCTTGCCAAGGACGTCCCCTTTGCATGGTCACAAGCTTGTGAGGACGCCTTTGATAAATTAAAAACTATGTTAGTGTCTCCTCCTATCATGCAATCTCCCAATTGGGAACTCCCTTTTGAGATCATGTGTGACGCTAGTGATTATGCTATAGGGGTTGTTTTTTAGGACAAAGGGTAGATAAAAAGAGCCTGTGATCTACTATACCCATTGAGACTCTAGATTAGCTCAATCGTGACTACGGAAAAAGAGTTTTTGGTTGTCGTCTTTTGTCACCCAGAAAGTTAGTAGTACATTGTAGGGTCTCCTGTAACCATTTTCACCCAGGATCATACCTTATTTGAAGTACTATATCTAGCGAGAATACTAAGCCTCGTTTGACTAGGTGGATCTAACGTGCCAAGAATTTAACGCATTATTAAGGATAAAAAGGGAGTTGAGAATGTGGTAGCTGACCACCTGTCTCGGTTAGTTCCGGAATCCACTTCTAATGGCCTTCCCTGATGAGAAGCTTTTTGCTCTTGTTCACTGCCCATGGTATGCGGACATAGTAAACTATCTAGTGACAGGACAAATTCCACCCCAATGGACTTCGGCAAAGGAAATTTTGGTGGATATTAAGAAATACTACTTTGATGACCCATATTTGTTTAAATATTGTCCAGACCAATTGATGAGAAAGTGTGTACCCAATGATGATCAAATTAGGGTGCTCACCTTCTGCCACTCGGAAGCTTGTGGAGGGCACTTCTCCACAAAAAAGCGAGCGAGCGAAATCCACGCAGGCTGGTTTTTGCAGCCCCTCTTGCAAGGCTTGCTGAATTTTGCAAACTTCTTCGGTGCGACAATTAGGAGGGATCACAAAGGAACATGATGCCTCTTACTCTATTTTAATCAATGAAATTTCGATTCTTTGGGAGTTTGGACTTTATGGGGCCTTTTCCCCCTTCTTGTGGAGTACCTTTACATTTATTGCGATTGATTATGTTTCTAAGTGGGTGGAGGCCATTCCAACTAGAACCTAATGACCCTGAGGTTGTTTTGAAATTTTTAAAAGAACACATTTTTTCTCGCTTTTGGGTCTTGCTCGCGCGATCATTAGTGATGGTGGGCTCCATTTTTTTGTAATCGATCTTTGAGGAATTTGTTGAAAAAGTATGGAAGTCACCTGAAGTTTCCACGGCGTACCACCCGCAGTTAATGGTCGGGCGAATTAACCCGATAGGAGATTAAACACATTTTGGAAAAAACGGTCACCCCAAATCGCAAGGATTGGTCGCTTTGACTAACAGACGCTCTTTGGGCTTACTGTACTGCTTTTAAGACCATTCTTGGTATGTCTCCTTATCGGCTCGTTTATGGAAAGGCACGTCATGCAATCGTCTGAATGGAACATGAGGCGTATTAGGTAATTCAAAACTCTTAATTTTGATTTGGCTCGGGTAAGTAAGCGGCGGCCCCATTGTAGATGAATGAGCTTGATGAATTGCGGCGTGAATCGTATGAGAGCTCACGAATCTACAAAGAGAGGCTCAAGTTATTCCATGACAAGATCATTGTGAGGAAGACCTTTGAACCTCACCAAAAGGTATTGTTGTACAGCTCTCGTTTGCACATGTTTCCAGGTAAACTCTGTTCTAGGTGGACTAGCCCGTTCATTGTCAAGGTAGTTTACCCATATGGCGCAGTGGAGATTGAGAATCCGGAAAATGGGAAAACCTTTAAAGTCAATGGCCACCGCTTAAAGCCATTTCTCGAGAACTTCGACTGTCAGGAGAGTAGTGAGGAACTGGTAGATCTGCTCTACCAGGCTGTTCCTTCAGAGTAATTTCTATCCTACCTTTTTGTATATAGTTTTTTTTTTCTTTTCTTTCTCGCATTTCTTCCTGCTTAATTTATTTCGTTTGCCTTTGTATGCCTACACATTGCCATCTGATATTTCGATCCACTTGCCCAGCCTCTTGGGGGTGTCACGTAGTGCATTGAGAATGATACTATACGTGGTGGGGGTGGGCATACACTAGTGGCGCCATTTATGCGCATGTTATATGTTAAGTGCATGAGGCAAAATTTTCGATTTGCAGCTCTTTTGGGTTTAATTACTTGGCTGTGATGTATGCGGCCAGCGTGGCCAGGTATGTATGCACTCCCACATAGTCTCCACTTTGCACCTACGCCTGCGGGCATGCACAAAACTTTTTTGTTCATATTTGGGACCATACAACCCCAATTATGTTCTAGTCTTGGTATCACTCTCATTTATTCACTACACAAGTCATTGATCTTCTACCTTAATTGCTATTGCTTCAGCCTGTGCATTGTTTTAGCATTCCTTGTTAACTGCATGCATCGTATTCTCTGAGGAACACCTATACATAGCTGAAAGATGATTTTAGGCCATCATTTCTTTGTTACACTTCTAAATCATATTGAGTCAACCCTTTGCACCCATCTTGAGCCTTGAATTACCAATTTTGTTCGAACCTTAGGAATCGTGATCACTAGAAGTTCAGTGGACCCCAAGGTAAGCGTGAAGGTGTACATAGTTCCGCGAACACAAGTTAGGTTGGAAGGGGTATGAAGTAGGGAAAGAAGTGAGAATCCAGTAAGGGAAACCGAGATGTGTGAGGCATTGGAAGATTCATGAGATTCAGTGCTGCCGAGAAGAAAAAATAAAATAGAAAAAAAATATATAGAAAAAAAAAGGTGGTAGTAGCCAGGTACCACTCTTCTTGTCTTGGTACCTGACCCGAAACAAAACGATTGCCACTTTGATGCAGGTGCCACACTTGCGAGAGTAGATGCTAGGAATGTGAATGGGCCATTTAGACTTTTCTTCCCAAAAGTTTGAACTCTCTCATATCCTACTCCTAACTCTATATAAGAGAAACCTAACCTGGTACTCTCTCTCACAGCAAACCTTAGATCGAAACATTACTCAGTGTCTCCATCGCTCGATCGGGGATCCTCTCGGTTCTTCGCAGACGTGGTAAGTGCTCCTCTCATTTCTTTGAGAAGCCGAGTTTGAATGGATGTTCATTGTGTCAACATGGATTTGGTTGGGTGAAACTGGTTTAGTGGATTACGTGTTCTTGGTTGCTTAGGGCATCCACGGCGAATGGTATGGGAGGAGAGATCTTGTTGAGCTTGCACCCAGGAGTAAGCAGAATCTTTGACGGAGATGGGTTGTTGGGAGACCATTTTGTGTATTTGGGCTATTCTCGCTATATTCGCTATTTTGGCCATATCTATGGCAAGATCGAAAAATACTGGAAAGGGAAAGGCTCCTAGCTCTTCTATGGAGCGAGCCGTGAAAAAACGGAAGGCCGATACTTCGCAAACTGTAAAGAAAGGAAAGGGGAAACGGAAAGATTCTTCATCAGAGAGCGAGGAAGCCAGTGAGAGCAAAGATGAAGAAATTGAGGCCATGTTTGCTGAGTCTTGAGTCGGAGCGGGAAAGTGGGGCAAATCAGTGCAAGGCGGGTTTCCATTGTGGCGGGGAATGAAAATTGTGCGTTCTTGTTCACCCACCTATCCAGAGCATTCGGGGCAAAATTTGCACTTTTGGTGAAGAGGTAAGGTTATTTACCGACCATGGTCAGGGAATTCTATTCCAATTTGAAGATCATAATGTGAACACCATTTGTTGAAGACTACTATTTTTGAAGCTTGATTAAAGTGCGGCTGCTTGACTCGTGCTTCAATCGTTGAAGATTATGTCACCACGCCACATGTGGAGCCTTGCCCCCTCTTAGAGTAGTTCTGAGGGTTTGACACCCGAGTTTGTTTCTGGAAATGCAGTAATGCGCAAACCAGGTACCCTTAGGGTTTTATGTATGAAAGGAGTTCATTAGAAATTAAAGCACGGTATGCATTAATGAACAAAGTCGTTCACAATATGATCGGGCCGAAGAGGGAAAAGAAGGCGCCAGAAGCAAAGGGAGAAATCCAGGTTTACGTATGAGGTAATGAAGCTAGAAAAATCGTGATTATGCCTTATTGTATAGTTGTATTATGAGGGACTTCGAGGTCCCCCCAATGAAAACGAGGCATATCCATTCTGGGCTTTGAGTCTGAATCGGTGGAAGGCTGCTTGGGGATAAAAGGAGTTAGTTAGAGAAAAAGAGTTATTCCTAAGGCTGGGGCCCGTCACAGAAACGGACAACATAAGCAAAAAGCAGAGCTACTTCCATAAGACCTCGATCATCCACATTCCCTTCGGCTATTTACGAGGCTTCATCGTCATTCGACTCACGGGTCGATGATACGTCTCCTTTGAAAAGGATGGAGTGTAAAATCAAGGATGGTTCAAGTGCATCTGGGAAGCGACGGTACGGATCACGGGCTCTCGGTGACGAGAGTCATCCTACGAGGAGATACCCTTTGTTGGAGATGATCCTCCTCCTGACTTGGAAGGGGATTATGAGGAGCTAGATGATTGTGTGGATGAAGGCGCATTCTCTTCGACCGATGATGGGGAGGATGTGGTTGATGGCATTGTGAGTTGAATAGTGTGTTAGCAGTTAGTGAAACTGATCGTGTCAGCATTATATTTTGTTTATCAAGCCCTAGGTGTAACCCATGAATCATTACAATCTTGAAAGACCTTTTTTATTTTAGTTATGTTGGATGTTCCTCTTTGACTTTTATGCATGTTAGTTTGCTTGGTTATGGTAAAATGTTTGTTGTGATAATGTAGTTCATTTCAGTTTGGTGATCTCATTGTAGCCTTTCTTTTCTCATATCCATGGTCCTTTATATGAGTATCTCTGTTTTGTAACAGTTTGTTATTGTGTTCATTACTTTGAGACTGTGGTTTTCATTTGAGTTCAAACGGTTGCATACTCTGTCAAGTTAAAACCTTTGTGCTCATTTTGCCACATGGGAAACTTGCAATGCCTAACTACACCTAGCGCATTCTGTTGAAACTCATTATCGGTGGGTGTTACCAATTCAAATCTTCTTAGGGACTAGCAGTTGTAGGTTGGGGTGTGTTAAGATACATAAAGTGCAACATTTTATATAGGATTTTAATACTCAGTCGGGTTTGCTCTCATTTTGTGTAAGGATAGGTGCCTTTGATCGTTTCTCGTGTTTTTGTGCTTATGCAGGTTTTTCGAGTTCCATGCACATTTTTGTAGGGGTTCGTGTCCAAAGAACAAATGTAGATCATCGTGGTTGATGGCAACCGCTGTCGAGAAGCCCCGGGTAGTACTACGGTGAAGAGGAGCAATTGCGAGAGCGAGTGATCTTAGGTACCACTTGCTGATCTGCCGGTACCCCAGCGTGGAGCACCCGGTACACTTTGGTCAGGTACCACACTTGCGTCTGGGGTACCAACATGCAATCTCTGCTGGACTTGAGCAGAATTCCAATCTTGGTGCAAGGGTACTCGTCTTTCGAAAATCACTTCGAGATCACTAAAGAGAATGGTATTTAAGCCCATTGAAGGGTAGAGAAGCAGCTTTTGATTCTAGGGTTTGGTTTTGGACGGTTGGAGTGTCTCTCTCATATTTTGCTAGGGTTTATAGAGTAGAGTACTTATCTTTTCTTCGGATTCTGAGTTTTCAATTACTTGTAATCTTTCAGTTGGATCATACAACTTGGTATTTTCTTACGGGATTCTGTGCTTTTGATATCCCAATCTTGCAATTGAAGTGTTATTTCTCAAGTCACATTTATGCATAATTTCTTATCAAACATGAATCGATTTTCAGTTTCAATGGAGTTCTAAACCTCCATGATAGGGTTTTAATGGTGGAAACTCACCTCCGTCAAGGTAACAACCCTTAATTCCTCTTTTGTGCTTCAACGAGATTGTACGATGCTAAGCATTTCGCAGAGAAAATCTTATAAAACCTTAGTCGGCATCTTCTTGACAACGTGTGAGCAAGGAGACCCTCGGTACCGTTGTGCTTGATGAAATAATGCGGGCTAAGAGTCTAAACAAATCATTTGAACAAGTGTTTGCCATCGCTCGAACATTCTTGTTTAAAAAGAGCCTTCAACGTTACATCTTAGGTCAAAGAGACCGACTCATCGATATGGCTCTAGATGAGATTGGGAATAAGAGGTGGGTATTACGTCGGTGAGGTGGAAACCTAAGAACCTGTTGTGGACCCTACCAGATCCACGAGAGTTTATTGTGACTAAGCTTTTAAATGGAAGGAAAATGAAAAAAGAAAGAAAATGTGGGTTGATTTTTTGGATTACGGAAAATGCGGTCCCCGAGGAGGAACAGTTTTTCTTTGGAGTCGCCACTTACTTTTATTTTTATTTTAAAAAGGGGAAAAAAACAAGTAAGAACAAAAAAACCCCAATGACTCTAGTATGGAAAAAACGGTCTGCGAAAACTAGATTAAGATTAGGGATCGAGGTTGCCATCGGGAAGGTACCTCATATGAGGTAGCACCCATCTAGGCCCGGAACTCGGTCTATACTAGTGAATTGGGTATGTGGGAGCATATGGGTCAAAGATCAGATAGTCTCCTAAGCTAAACATACAACTTGGATCAGACCAACCTAATTGGTATCTAACATGCTTAAGAACACTCAACAAAAAGGCAAATGGATCGTACCTGTGGTCCCTAGCCAAGCGCTGCAAGGGAAAGTTAGTCGCACATTTTGAGCATACAATAATCTCTCAAAATTAGATATCAAAAGCAAAGGAAGCCAGGAGAAACCATACATGGAATCTCAACCACTCATTGATGCTACCACTCTTGTGCAATCATATCTATTAATCCTGAAGAAACGGACTCAACAAAACATTAGATTATTGGTGCTTAACTAATCACCCTTGGACCCGCTTAGATCCTGATTCTTAAGAATCCAAAATTGAACCACATTAACCTGAACTAAACCCCATTTCAGACCCTAAACATATTACTGCTTGATATGGGCGAATGGGCCGGACTCACAAAAGGTCACGGGCTTGATTAAATTGAAATCGGGCCGATCCTTACAGAGCAGAAAAAATGGTGATCCGAGTTCCCAAGCAGTCCATCCGGTTGAGAGAGAGGTTCTCAAAATTTTCAGAACCTTCTTCAAGAGTCAGAAATCCAACAAAACAAACCAAGTAGAAACCCGACTCAGAATGGTAGCCAGACCTGAGAAACGACGCAGACTGGCTTTATTCTGACAAAGGCGGAATTCAGTGAACCGGCTAATCTGGTTTCCCAACCAGTTCATCCGGTTGAGAGAGGCTCTCAAAATTTTTTAGAACCTTCCTCAAAGAGTCATAAATCCAACAAAACAAACCAAGTTGAAAACCAACTCCGAATGAGCGGAAGCCAGAGCACAAAGCAGCGCCCAGACCCAAAGCTAGCTGTTTTCGTGGCGGAATCGATCCTTGGCTAATACGGTTTCCCAACCGATTCAGCCGGTTGAAGAAAGAGCTCTCAAAATTTTCAGAACCTTCCTCAAAGGGAGTCTGAAACCCAACAAAATAAACCAAGTAGAAAACCAACTCAGAATGAGCGAGGCAGGCACAAACGGGCAGACCCTATTGTTGTTTAAACAAACTAAATTCGATTGGCTTAGGCTAATCTGGTTTCCCAACCAATCCCGGTCGGTTGAAGAAGAACTCTCAAATTTGTCAAAACCTTCCTCAAAGAGTCAGGAATCCAAAGAAATAAACCAAGTAGAAAACCAACTCCGAATGGCCGGAAGCAGGCACAAGCGGTGCCAAAGACTAAGCTGGATTTCGTGGCGAATTTAGTGAACCGGCTAATCTGGTTTCCCAACCAGTCCAGCCGGTTGAGAGAGGCTCTCAAAAATTTTCAAAACCTTCCTAAAAGAGTCAGAAATCTAACAAAACAAACGGTGATCGATTCTAGCTCGGATGAGTGAGAGCAACCAAAACAAACCGTTGTTCTCTAAAACCAAGGCGCCTACTTGGCTTGTTGAACCGGCTCTCACGTATGAGCGTGAAAACCGGTTCAAATGGTTGAGGAAAAACATAAAATTTGGTCAGAATATCCCTTAAAGAATAGGAAACTAAAAAAACAAACGGTGCATGATTCTCAGCTCGGATGGTGAGAACCAGCAGAAGCAACCAGTTATTTTCTAAAGCAAGACTGCCTAGGGCTGTTGAGCCAGGCTCTCACGTATAGGCGTAGAAACCGGTTCAAATGGTTGAGAGAAAAACCTCAAATTTAGTCAGAATGTCCAGCAAAGAATGGAGTGGAGCCGAGTCTATTTCTTACCTCTTCCACCATTGAGAAGAAACAGCTAAGCATCAGGAAAAATCGACAAATGTCTTGTCCAGGAGCAGGAAAAGTGCCCCTCAAGGTCCCTTCCACTTTGATCTTTCTCTCCTTTTGTCTGGAGATTCCACCTCAGCCTGCAGGCCTACCTGGTGTTTTCCACCTTCAAGCTTTGGAAAGAGCCGTCAGTCCTCGGAATTAGCTTCCCTATTAACTCCCTCCTCATTTCCATACTGTTGAATATCTTAAGTTTTTCGACTTGCTTCACCTCAAGTATCAACATGGATTCATGTTCCTTGTTTGTTTGTTGTTGTTGGGGGTGGGCTGGCATGTTAAGCCAAGGCCCAAAATGGACACTGTCTGCCCGTGGTTAAGTGAAGCTTATGAATTTGAACCATATAGGATTTGGGCTCCAAAATCACAAAAAATAGTGCTCCACACAAGCTGGCCAGACTAACAGGTTGAACCAGATGCCAACCAGTCGATCCAGTTGAGGAAAATTATGAAATTTTTACAAAATGTTCCCTGAAGAATAAGGAGACCAACAAAAAAGCGGTGCACCATTCCAAGTCTGGATGAGGGAGATATGATCAAAGCAGGAGTGCTCATACAAAGTGCCGAAAAAGCGGTGTTGTATCACGTACGCCTTGATGAGACCAGTCAAACCCGATTGGTCAAGCGGTTGACAAAAATTATGAATTTTTAAAAAAAAAACCTCCTTGGCTAATAAGGAATCCAACAAAACAAACAGTGAACGATTCTGAGTTCGGACAAGGGAGATATGATCAAAACAAGATCAAGTGATCCAAATTTGACATACTCTAATAAACTTTGATTGAGCTAAAACCTCGGGTGGGCCCCACTTGCTTCCTATAGCACGATGCCGATAACTAAAAAAATAAGTCATGATGACACTATAAAGTGAACTACATACGCACTCAACGGACCACATACAAGCCTGCAGAGGCTCGAGACAAGCCCAAGCCTAAAAAGTACTAATGATTGTTATATGAGACGATGGGTGAGCGTGACACCCGTGGGATAAATACCCAAAGTGTTGAGGGGGCAAAATTGAGGAGTCTACACCTATCATTCGCCTTTTGTGTTTAAAATAGTTAATTTAATCGGTTTTCAATCAATCAATCACAACCCAGTTTTGCACTAACGCATTCTTTGGAAGATCCACGAGGGATCACCTAGGAAACCACTCCCTGTGGAAATGACCTGTGGACTCACATAGTACTATAATGCTTGACGACCTTAGTTCCTACACTTGGGAATAATTTCAGCATACGAAATAGACGAAGCAGTGTCCTTAACCAATTGGTGTGGAGTCACTAACGAATCCACGCTACAGGAACACTTCGACTAAAACTTACGGGCACTAGGAATTCGTTCATGAATAGGTAGGTTAATATGAATAAAAATGGTGTGTTCTTATCCTTTCGTAGTTAGACTCTCCCAAATAGGCAAGTTGAATTCAAGTTTGGGGGTCCCGCTAGAGTTATATGCTAGAGATCATCGTCCGATGCCGCATGGGCTTCATGGGAAGGCCGTAGAAAACCTAGGAGGTTGTCGTGAATCGGATCAAGCGAATTCTTCGAAGTCGAACAACCTTAAGGATCCTTTGAAATTAGAAAAAAAAAGTGTAAGATTTGTGAGTTCGGTTCATTTTGATCCTTCACCTTGGCAACATGTGCATCACCCTCGTACCGTTCAGATTAGTATGTTATCATCTGTGTGTCTAGTTCAGAGTCCGTTTATTGCTTGGGGACAAGCAAGAAGCTAAGTTTGGGGGTGTGATGAGTGCTCAAAAACACTCTTTACAAACTCGGGATTTAGCAAGATTCAGAATCGATTTCATATATATATATGACCGTGTTTTGATTACTTTTCTAATATTTAGTCTTATTTGGTTTTTGTAGGAGAAACACTTGAAAATCTTTGAAAAATGGAGGCGGAGTGCGAGGCTTGGAAGAGTGGTGCATAAATCACTTGGCTTGTCGCGACGTTGCGGGAAAGTCTCAACTAACCTTATCTCTTGGAGATGCTATAAAAGGGACGGGAGAATCACATTGAGGGGGTTCAAAATTAATTTGCAGAACTAGGGTTTGAGGAATTGGAGCTTGGAACAAGAGAAAGAAGACTAGAAGACCGACCTTTGGGAGAGAAGACTTGAAGAACCTAGGAGATCATCATTCCCTCGATACTTAAAGTTTTCTCTATTCCTATTACCATGTCTTGCTTTTTATTTGTATTAGAAGAGAACATAATGAGGTTATAATTTCGTGATTTAGGGTGTTGGTAGAGTTTTGGACATGAATACTATGTTAAAGTTTTAGCCTTTTTATAATTCCATTATCTTTTATATACTTGTCTTACCATTAACTCATGCTTGGATGAAATCATATTAATTTCTGATTAATATGTGAGTGGTTCTTTGTAAGATATGAGAAGTGAATGAAGAATTAGACATAGTTAGGTTAACCTAATAAACTTGGTAATATAGGATTATCAATTATTAGGAGGCTTAGGAGTTCTTTGCACTCTATATGCACCTTTAATGCTTGGGTTTGAGCGAGGGCAAAAACCTAATAATAGAGGAGTGAAATGAGCCTTTGAGAAAGGCTTTGATTACATTAGAAGGAGTCACCTTGGAAAATACTATATTAGATAATGGAATGGAATCGCTGACATTACATAGTAGAAGTTGTCCAACAACACTAACACTAACAGCATCTTTAATCACTTTTACATCACGAAATGAACAATCACTTTAGTAATAGTTTAAATTCGTTTTTAGTTCCGCTAGCCATCCGCGATTGCTAGTTTGAATGTTAAAGGAATTATTGTAATTTTGGTACTTAGCATACTACGATTAGGTGTTGTATGGATGGATATCGTGCCGTGCAACACTACTTGTGAAGTGTATACTTCTTGTGAGAATGAGCACTTAACACTTTTAATTGCATGTCCACGGCTGCAATCACGCAAACGCCTATCACTCACCTTATATGGGATAACATTTCAGGTGCGAGACAAGTGCTGATGGATGGCTCTCATCCAGGACCACAAGGGTAAAGAAACACGAATTGTGGCTTTATAATTACTTCTATAATTGTTTTATAACATTTATTTTTGTAACAAATGAATGTTGGCATGTAATAATAAGTTAAGAGTTGAACTCAAAACTCTTATAGGATTTTTGTGTGAAATTCGTCCAGATATTAGGCTTTGCCTCGCCTAGGCAAAGGTGAGCTTCACCAAGGCGAAGGTGGGCTTCGCTTTAGCGAGCCCGAGGGCAGCCCTGCAAGAAAGGTTCTACCTCGTGTAGGCGAAGGTGTGCTTCGCCTAGGCGAACTCGGGACAGCTGCCAAATGTTATTTTCTTGCAATACTGTACATTGCACAAGATGGTTTTTAGAAGAGCTCCTAGCACGAAGGGGGCTTCGCCCGGTCTTGTAAAATGATAGATCCCAATGAATTAGAGATACAATGTGGTATCGGGTCACACGATATCCATAAGAACTATATCCGATTTGTAAAATGATGGATCTCGGTAAATGGGACACAAAGGTGTGATATCGAGTCACATGATATACACAGGTCTTTCGCTGGTTGATGGTTGATCAACGGACCCTCGTATTTGGGGGCGTCACATATATCTAGGCCTATATGAGGTAGGAAACTCAAGTCTCATGATGATTTTCATTATTATTATTTATTTATTTAATTATACTTTTTGGTCAAGTCCATATCTGTTAGGATTTTATGTTGAATGCGTATAAATAGCACCTTATGTGTGTTTGGGAGACTTGATATGATATTGAAAACTTGAGAATTTTGTTTTGTATATTTTATTCATCTTTGTTTTAATTTTATTATTCTTTGTAATTGAGCTACATCAATATAATAATAAAATTTTCTAAATTTTTTTTTTATATATTTAGGGCGAGGTAGGGTGGGAATTAAGTAAACTAAAACCCGTCCTGAGTTGTAAAAAATTCAAGCATTAAAAATATAATAAGATAAATCTAAGCATTGGCCGGGTGCCGAAGTATATATATAAATATATATATTTGTCCCTCCCTTCCCTATTTCTAGTCTCATGCTTGAAACAAACGGAGCAATTGTGATCCCTACTCACCCCATGGCTAGTTGGTGCTTTAAACAAAGATAGGGCTTGTTGACTATATATATATATATATATATATATATATATATATATAGACAGAGAAATTATTAATTTTTTATAAAAACAATTGAATATTTATCGATTCATATAAAACACAATTGAATATTTATATATTAGGATTATACATAAGTTATTTTTAGTGTTATCGCTTAAATAAAAAAGCAAAAACAAAAATCGCGAACTTTATCACTTTAAATATAAAGGTACTATATGGTCAATTATTTTTTTTAAATTTTCTACCCCTTTTTATATTCATATTCTTATAGAAACATTGGAATGAGAACAAGTAACCATTCAAATATTAAATTTAAACCTCATTAAAGCGTTAAAATAAAATCGTAAAAGTGTCTTTACTCGTGTGTGTACGGATCAATTTAAAATCACCGTAAACAGCCAAAAAAAATATCTTAAATTCATTTAAATTCCGTAAAAAAATAGCAAACAAAATATCGTTTATCGTGATGTAGACTTTTTCTTTTTTGACATATGCTATATACATCCAGTTTTTTTTTTAGACATCCTATAAAAAAAGTTTCCCTTTAATCCATATAGAGTTTAAAACAATAAAGGTAACGTCATATATAATAAAATATTTATATCTTTTTTTAAAGAGATATAAGATTTATATATTTTTCATTTAAAAAAAAGATTAATATATATTTAAAAATTTAACCTTCCATTTATTTTTAGTCTAATATTAACAAAAATATATTTCTTATTTTCTAGTTAAAATAACTCATTTTTTAAAGAAATTATGTAAATAAGCTATATTTTTGTTTCTAACAATTATAAACACTTTAATTATATTATAATAAGTTATTCTCGTTAAAACTTAAACCCAAAATCGTGTTTCCATTGGAACATTTTAATTATGTTGTAATAAATCATTCTCGTTAGTACTCTACGGGATTGTGTTTTGATTGGGACCACCCTTCCCCATTATGCTTTTATTGATTTAAACGTTGCCGATTAACTCGTTAGGAATGATGAACACGCCTTCGATACTTATCCACCTGAACCGGGCATTTATATATATATATATATATATATATATATATATATATATATATATATATAGCAGAAATAGAAATAATTATGGGAATATAATGTAGTTCATATAGATTTAGCCTTTGACCCCCTTGAGTATATATTCCACAGCCGTTTTAATCCCTAAAACTCCAAAATAAGCAGAGAGAGCGATGGCGGCAGAGGACTCCGACTCGGGAGACTTGCATTCCGTCGTCTCTCATCAGCAGCAGGAGCTCCTGGGCCTGGAAGCCATGGTTTAGACCTCGAATTTGCATTTCGTCTCCAACTCGAAGGAGCTCTCGCGGCTTCTCTGTCTTCTCACCCCATCTACATCGTCGTCTCCGCCACGGGTGGAAAATCCAGTCACTGACAGTTTCGTTATTACGGGCCTTAGGGTTTTGCAGACGGGTGAACTCGACCGGTTCGAACAGGAGGTTGAGGACCGCCAGCAGAGCGAGGCAGAGATGAGGAAGGTGCGCGAGGATATCCGTCGGCGATTGCATGATCAGATACTCGCGCGGGAAATCTCTCGCATGCCGGATGAGGAATGGGAGGATTTTGGCGACAAATACGAGCGTCCGTTCGAAGAGGGGTCGTCTTCTGATGGGCTCTTTAGGGTTTTCTTCAAAGGGTTGGCTCGTGAGGAGAAGATTGGGGATTCGAACGAGCCGATTATGGGGATCGGCGTTGCGATTTGTGATAATAGGGACAATGTAGTTTCCGAATTGCAGAAGCCATTGGTGGGATGCGGGAAGAGCCATGAATACGCTGAGACTATGGCGATGATCGAAGCGATCAATTTAGCACTTGCTTTGGATTTGAAGCGTGTCGAGCTTTTCTGCGATCACCATCCGCTTTACCAGCGTGTGAGTACCTATTGATTCTTGTCCTTCTTTTTCATAATTTCCTTAATTTGAATTCTACTCCTATCTCCTTTAAATTCTTCATATTGGATCTTGAATGCTTTTGCTATCCTCTTTCACTCCTTTCGGTGAATATTTAATGCCACTACTGAATGTCATTACTATCTCCATTCACTTATTTATGTGGAACTTTAATGTTATTGCGACCTTGAATATCAAATGAAAGTTATGGATTTTGGTGTGTTTTTAGTGCATTCAGTAGATATCGAATTGTTACAGTGTTCTAGATATCTTTTTTTTTTAATGCTAATGTATGATTGGAAATGGGTTTATGACAGAGGATGGGCAATTTTGGCTAAAGCTTTTACCTATTGCTTTTGTGTGTATTTTATTTCTTTTGCAGTAATGGTTTTTAGGAGGTTAATGATAGTCAGCTTGGAACTGAACTGCCCATTGTGTTATGTATGCTCTGGTAACCGCCATTTTCATCTGATGCAATATATATATATATAATTTTGAGCGCTTTGGTTGTCATGGTTTCAGAAAAGATGAATCTCAATTGGTTTTAAATAATAAGGCTGTGTTTGGTTCATAGGAGCGTTGAGTGAAAGAAAAGAAAGAGGAAAAGTAGAAATGAGGAAAAAGTAAAAGAAAATGAAAATTTGATTTAAAATCAATATATTTTTAATTGTTATACCCTACTTCAAAGTCATTTCACTTATATTTTTTTGATAAATAAAAAAAATTATTTATTTTCACTTATTTTAGTTTATCAATATAAAATTAAAGAATTTGATAATATATAAGTTTTTTACTTATTCTAATTATAGTTTATTTTCTTTGTAATCTTAATCTTATCAAATATGAGAAAAATCGTTTTCTTTCTTGCTTTATTTCTTTCATTAGTACTTTATATTATGTTTAGTTCCTAGAAAGTACTAAAGGGAAGAAAAAATCATAATTGTATTACTTTTATCTTTCCTTATCATTTTATTTTTTGCCCTTTGTACTTTATGTAATGTTTGTTTCCTAGAAAGTACTAAGGAAAGAAAAAAATTATAATGTTCTTACTGTTATCTTTCCTTAGCATTTTATTTCTTTCCTTGGTATTTTTTTTAATGTTTGGTTCCTAAAAATTACTAAGGAAGGAAAAAAATTTACAATCTTATTACAATTAACATCATTGCTTATCAAAAAAAAATTATCATCATCATTATTATCATCTTTCCATTGCATTTTATTTCTTTCCTTAGTACTTTATATTATGTTTGATTGCCAGAAAGTACTAAGGCATGAAAAAAATAATATTCTTATTGCTATTATTATTATTATTATCTTTTCCTTGACAATTTATTTTTTTTCCTTAGTACTTTAAGTTATGTTTGGTTCCCAAAATTACTAAACAAAGCAAAGACTAATCTTATTATCATTATTATTATGAAATGAAATATATATTGATAATAGTAAAATTCAAGAGAAGGATGAGATGTCCTTCCCACAAGCTACAAAACCTCTTCAAAGTAGTACTACGTACTACACTTCTCTATATTATAGAATTACAAAACTAAGAGCCGATTAAGTTGAATACCATGAAGTGGAATTCCTCTATGTTAACATATAGAGTTGTAACTAGTTAGGAAACTTAACGTATAGAGTTGTAACTAGTTAGGAATCCTAACATGTAGAGTTGTAGCAGTTAGGAATGTAAACTATCATACGCGTATATGTACATGTGTTAATTCAATGAAAAAATATACAAGGAATTCTTTCCTCCAATTATCTTTTAGTTGTCTTACATTGTCCAAGCACAGGAGTTGAGTTTGAGAAATTTTTGGAGGATTTTTCGGCAATCTAGGGCTGTCGGAGGGGGTGACTTTTGAAACACCTATTTAGAGGGAGCGTGGAGTCTCAGGTGACATAGGAGGTTCACCCGGCCCGCCAGATGAGCGGTACCTGCTAATCCGTGGCCGGGTTCAAGCACGTGAAACTCCTGCGCCGCGGAGTGAGTTTTTAGGCGGAGTTCCACCGCGTGCGCATGTGGGCGCGTGAATCTTGTTTCGACCACTGGGCTCCTCCTCAGGTCGTTAAATGCGTAGATGGGGCCTCTAGTACCTTGGTTTCCGTTTGGTTCTTTGGATCACAGTAGTTTTAGTGCTTTTGTGTCAATGACCCCTTTTTCTAGGGTTTTACGCTTGATTTTTCCAAAATGCGAGGTTAAGGATCACTGCTGCTCTTGATCTTCTTCCTGTGGTATCATAATGAGTGATTCAAAGGAGAAGAAACCATCACCGAAGCTCAAAGTGGTCCCGATGATGTCCAAAATCACGGACTATCATCAGGAGCGTACATATGGGCGGTCACCTCACTAAGGATCCGCCAACCGATGATTCGAAAGAGCAATGGATGGAGGAGAATGCTCGTCTGTTCATCCAAATTCGTAATTCTATCGACAGCAAGGTACTGGGCCTCGTTAATCACTATGAATTTGTTAAAGAACTAATGGATTATTTGGAGTTTGTGTTTTTACGGAAAGGGAATGTTTCGTATATTTGATGTGTGTAAAGCATTCTATCGATCAAAGAAACAGGATCGATCACTCACGAGGAATTTTTATGGCCTCTGAATGCATGAAGAGTTTAATAATAGCTATGCCCTTTAGTCCGGATGTCAAAGAGTTTAGCAAGTCAGACAACGAGTTAAGCGATTATGGGATTTCTTCTTTATCTTCCTTGAGGCCATGATTGACTAAGGCCCAGATTTTGTCCAGTCCTGAGATATCATCTCTCCAGGAGACCTTTAGCAGGATTCTTCGCACTGAGGTATCATCCTCTTCTTCACCTACCCTTGTATCTGCCTAGACAAGCAATGCTCTTATTGGACAGACCATTGAGTCAGAGAGGCAACGAAATAGAAACAGTGGTCGATGATATGGCCCAGAAGTGCAGTTGCAGAGGTGTTGTTTGTTATTACTGCCATAAGCTTGGCCATGTGATATGCGATTGTAAGCAGTAGTCCAATCGAAGAAATTTCGGTCTGCTTTCGTATAAAGCTTCTACCTGCGGGGCATCCGTCCCGGTCGATTCGGTTCTTAGCGGTGTGTGAGTTCAATTGTATCGAGGACTCATTAAGATCTCTATCTACTTCCGATTACTAGCATTGCTAAGTGGTAACGAATAAATGTCTTATATCTTCTTCATGCCCCGTGGGTCATTGACTGCGGAGTACGGATCACATGACAGGTAACTCTAGTCTTTTCTCTACCTTTCAATCACAACCTTCACCTTCCACTGTCACTCTGGTAGATGGATCACATTCATGTGTTCTTGGGTTAGGCACAATTGTGCCCACTCCATCTATTCCTTTGACATCAATCTTGAATTTACCAAATTTCTCTTTTAATTTGATGTCTGTTAGCAAGTTAACTCGAGCACTTAAGTGTTATATCTCATTCTTTCCTGATTTTTGTCTCTTTCAAGATCTTATGACTAAGCAAATTATTGGTAGATCTTGCAGAGGTAAGGGGTTTATACATCCTTGATCCCTCTGAGTCCGAGACCTATTGCTTGATGCGGAGTCCTTCTGGCAGATTTGAGACCTTTGTACCCAGGTGGTCATCTTTATTCTGTTATTAAAGAAATTGTGTCCTCGGTTTTCGAGTTTGTTATCCTTAGATTGTGAGTCTTGTCAATTTGCAAAACATTATTGCCTTAGTTATAGTCTTAGAGTCGATAAACGAGCTAGTGCTTCTTTTAAGGGTTGAATCCCGTTCGGATGTGTGAGGTCGGGTGCCCGAGTTATTGTCCCCAAATGGGTTTGATACTTTGTCACTTTTGTTGATGATTATTCCACGAACCACTTGGTTATATTTAATGAAAAACCGCTCACGAGTTGTTTTCTCATTCCAGGTGCCTTTCTTTGAGATTCATACTCTAATTTCATGGTTATGCTCAAAATTTGAGAAGTGATAATGCAAAAGAATATGTTCAGGAACAATTTCGGAGTCCTTTATGTGTGGCATCGCCCCGTGAACGCTTTGTGTTGACAACTCGCCTTTCGAATGGAGTTCTTGAGAGAAGAATAGACACCTCCTTGAAGCTGTAGGAGTTCTATTATTTCGGATGCATGTGCTGACATTTATGGGGCGATCTTTGTTTCCCGCAGTTGTTTTTATTAACCGGATGCCTTCATCGGAGTCTTGAATTTGGACACAAGTATCACATCCTTTTGATAGACGCTGTGTATTAAGCCTCGGTATTTGGATGTACTGTTTTTTTGTTCGAGATGTTCGTCCTTAAGTATCTAAATGTGATCATAAATCTTTAAAAGGTATCTTTCTTGGTTATTCCCGGGTTCAGAAAGGGTATCGGTGTTACTGCCCTAGTCTTCGTAGGTACTTGATTTCTGTGGATGTCAAGTTTTTTTAGAATGTCCCTTTCTCTTCACCCCCGACCCACACTAGTCAAGGGGAGGCAGATGACCTACTAGTGTATACTATTGCCTCCCCTGTGGGCCCTCACATTCTGCTCTAGTAAGCCCCGGCCCCTCTTTGTTCTGCTCCGGTAAAGCCTCCTATCTTTCAGTGCACACTCGCGCGGAACCCATCGGTCTCTAGTCCTCCATAATTTTATCAGACATCGGATCAGTTCACACATTGATGATGCCATGATAATAACCGTAAGGTAGACGTCGGTGTGTTCAAATCCAGGATTTCCTCATTTTGCACCTATAGCGGTTGTCTTACCGGTCACTGTTCTTTTTATTCTTCTTTGGGGCTACATTTAGTTCTTTAACACTTTCAAGAAGCCTTTATCTACTTGGATTTGGCGTAGTCTTTATAATAGAGGAGATGGATGCTCGGAATGGGAATGGTACTTGGAACTTAGTACATTTACCTATTAGGAAGAAAGCCATTGGATATCAGTTCTTGGAGTCAAAGTTAATACTGCATGGATTCGGTTGGGTTGAAAGCCGCGACTTGGCGAAAGTGCGCTTTCGGACCTATGGTGTGGACTCGATACCTTTCCCGCTAAGATGACATCCGCTCGCCTTTTATTTCCTCGTCGCCACTCATAATTGGGATCTTCATCAGCTTGATATTAAGAACGCCTTTCTTCATGGCGATCTTCAGGAGGAGGTATATATGGAGCAACCTCTAGGGTTTGTTGCTCAAGAGGAGATTGGGAAGGTTTGTCGTCTTCAGAAGTCGTTATATGGCTTGAAGCAGAGTCCCCGTGCTTGATTCAATAAATTCACGTTAGTCACAGAAATTTGGCTTGCGTAAAAGTAAATCGACCATTCCGCCTTTCTATCTAACTCTAGTTCGTATCATTTTGTCGCGTGTGTACTGAACGACATGTTATCACCGGGAGTGACTCTACAAGAATCTCATCCCTTAAGTCCTTTCTTCACGCCGCCATACAAAGGACCCAGTATTTTTTCTAAATATTTCGGGTGTTGAAGTAATGCTGAAGAAATACGAAATCTTCTTATCTCGTTTAATACGTGCCGATTATTGTCCAGACTAGAAAATCGGGAGCAAAAGCCGTAGTTCTCCTATGGCTCCTGCGCGCACGCCTTACTAGAGAAGGCGAGTTGTCTTCGAGGATCCCGGTGACATGTAAGCATTAGTTAGGAAGTCAACTACCTTACAAAGAATCGTCCCGATATTGCACACTCGGGCCAACATTAGAGCCAATACACGCTCTTCCCGACTGGGCTGACAATTGGGCAATAGAATTAAATTTTATAAGTATTTGAAAGGAGCTCTCCAGATCGAGATATTTTATATAGTAATCATGGGCACAATAGGGTTGAATGCTTCATAGATGCTGATTGGGCAAGGTCAAAGGAAGATAGGAGATCCACATCTGGTTACTGTGTTTTTGTTGGTGGAAATCTAGTCTCATGGAAAAGTAAGAAGCAAGGGGTTGTTTCCCATTCAAGTGCAAAGTTAGAATATAGAGCAATGACACAGTCTGTGTGTGAAATGATGTGGCTTCATCAACTCTTGATGGAAGTCAGCATTAAGACTGTGGTCCCAAAGAAAAACTTTTGAAGGTGATAAACTGTGCCGCCCTTCATATTGCCTCGAATCCTCGTATTCCACTTAACGAATCCAAGATAATGGTATCGATCGTCACTTCGTTCGTGAGAAAATACAAGTCGGTTTGATTTCTACAGGATATGTGAAGACTAAGAACAGGCCAAAGGAGCCTTTCACAAAGGCTCTAAGTGGGACCGGTTAGCTATTTATGTAACAAGTCGGGAAAGATGATTAACATCTACGCTTCCAACTCGGCAGGAGTGTTAACATATAGAGTCAGAATCAGTTAGGAATCCTAACATGTAGAGTTGTAAATGTATTAGGGAAATATAAACTATCCCTCCTGTATAAATACATATGTTAATTCAATGAAAAATATACAAGGAATTCTTTCTCCAATTCTCTTGGTTGTCTTCACACTCAAAAGCAAAGCAGCATAATACTAAATAGGATAAGTGGTTCCACAATTAATAATAATAGTGATAAAATGAGGAAATGGAAAGACATAAGAAAATGGAGTTGAAATAACATGAGAGAAAATCTTGTTTTTGTTTGAAATAAATGAGAAGAATCAGAAGATGAATCTCAATTGGTTTTAAATAATTGAGGTATTTTGTTTTCTCAAGTTTAAAATATGTTAAGAATTTATCTTTAGAAATTTATTTAAGTTCTTTTCTTTTCCCACACTTCCTGGACAGTCATATATATGACTATGATAAATGGTGTACAAAGTGTAAAATTTAATGGAGTTGCACCACTAATTAATGGAGACATTCAATTCTAGTTATTTCCATGGAATAATCAAAGATGCCCCTGTGTTAGATCAACTGGTGGTTTTGGACAAGACTTCTTTTTTCCTTTTATTTCATTGTGCTTTTAAATGCTCTGTAAAATAATGGATCCGAAGCCAGACAAATCAAACTTGCTTCAATGTGCTTTGGCTGAAAGAACCATCATTTGAAGTTTTTTTTTTTTTTATTGGCAAAAAAAAAACATTATTTGGAGTATGTATTGGGGGAGGGAATATCTAGCAATTTATAAATTAATGGCATTGTGTTTGGGTTTTAAATACATGAAACATGGTTGACTATAAAAAAAATAAAGGAAACATGGTTTCTAATTCGGTACTTTTCAATGCAGGTTAGGGGTAGATGGCGATCTAAGCAGCGTAAGATTATTGCATTACTTGATCAGGTGGCTGTTCTTCGGAAAAGATTTACATACTTTAACTTGTTTTACGTGACAAGGCATGATATTAAGTTTGCAATCAAATTTGCAAATGATGCGATAAATTCTCAGATCAAGCGACATACTAATTTCCTCCATGGTAATAGTTCGAAGGAAACTTGTATAATATGCTTAGAAGATACTGATGTTGAGCAGATGTTTTCAGTTGATGATTGCCTGCACCGCTATTGCTTTTCTTGTATGAAACAGCATGTGGAAGTTAAGTTGCTTCATGGGATGGTTCCTAAATGCCCCCATGAAGGCTGTAAATCTCGGCTGGAAATTGACAGCTGTGAGAAATTCTTGACACCTAAATTGATAGGGATTATGGGTCAACGTCTGAAGGAAGACTCCTCGACCCGTAGCAGAGAAAGTTTATTGCCCATATCCTAGATGCTCTGCACTAATGTCCAAAAAGGAGGCTTTGGAATATGCCAACACTGCTTCTATTGGTGCTGTACGAGCTGGAGCCAGAAAATGCAAGACATGTAATGGTCTTTTCTGTATCAATTGCAAGGTCCCTTGGCATGCTAAGATGACCTGCTTGGAGTACGTAAGGTCAAATCCTCTTCCTCGGGCAGAAGATGCAAAACTGAAGTCGCTTGCAACAAGAAATCTATGGCGTCAGTGTGTGAAGTGTAGCCATTTGATTGAACTTGCTGACGGTTGCTTCCACATCACTTGCAGGTATCATCCTTCTTCCCTGAAAGTAGAGCTGCTTATCCTTACTGATTTTCTTTTCTTCTTCTTCTTTTCTTCCAAACAAACAGCAACTTATTTTCTAAGGAAGAAAGAAAAAGATGGAGAAATTATACTTTGCTCTGCTTTCCTTAAATCCACATTATGAATATGCTGCCATCCCAAACACCAAGCTTGGATGTTATTAAGTTTTTTTTTTTTTTGATAAGTTGAATGTTGTTAAGCTTTAAATGTGAAAACCAAATGAAAGGAATAGTTTTTATTGCTGAGAATTTATTTTTCTTTATTTAGATTCAACTTTGATTTATTTGCTCATTTTCCCCCTTTTTCTCTGTTGTTAAGCTTTAAGTTTGTGTTGTTTGCAATGTTATTCCATGTTGGTTGAACTGGAGAAGTGCATCTAATGTGTTCTTTCAATGTTATTCCATGTTGGTTGAACTGGAGAAGTGCATCTAATGTGTTCTTTCATCACCGAATGGTAATCATGTTGAAGTAAAAAGATCTTGAATCTAAGAATGCTATATGACAAATGCTGTCAATCAAGAAAACATATGCAGTAAGAGGAGATTACAAAATTAGGGATGTTGAGATGGATCCTGATGGCCAAGCAAACACCCAATGGAAGATAGCCCTTTAATCATAGCCCAATTAAATCCAATAACCTGAATCTTCTTCCTAACTCTTATTCCTAATATACCATCCACTTCAAAACCTTGCATGGTTTTTCCTCCCTCTCCCCCTGTTCATTAAAAAATCACATTTTGAGTATGTGGCATAGAGCTCCTTTTCTCTCTTTGGTTCATAAAAAATGCATCATATGGATGCAAAATATAAAAGAAACAATGCTACATTCTAAAAAGGCAGTTTGGTTTTTTCTCATTAGTATCTTCTGACAGCAATTTAGGGTTTGTTTGTTTGTTTGTTTGTTATTAAAAATCCAGCTGTGGCATCTACATGGTGACAATAACAACTTATTGGGTTCGTTTTCCTTTCGATTGACTCAGAATTTGAAGTTTATTTGATTGATATTGTGTTTCCAGGCTGACCTATGAATGTGTTGTGATATTTTCATGTCATGTATTATTATGGGTTTCACATATGATTCAAATGCTGTCTGCTATCTTTAGTTCCAACCTTTACACCCTAGGAATCTACATTTTTTTTCTTAATAAGAAGAAGCAGCTTAATATTGTTTCTACAGATGTGGTTACGAGTTCTGCATATCAGGTGCTGGAATGGAAGAACAAAAGGCAACATGTTCCCGCCCACTCTGGGATGAGGATAATATTTGGGGACGGTAAGATGATAGAGATTGATGATGACGACTATTCAGATGATGAATATTATTCCGAGGATGAGGATGATGATTTTTTTGGCTATATTGGACGCCCTTTATGATGACCTTTTTTGTGCTGATGGGCAAGGAATTGGTGTTAGTATTGCATAGGATATTTCCCGGAGTTCCTTCTTTTTACCTCTTTCATACAGTGGACATCTCATTTCCTTCGTCATTTTGTCATATGGCACATAAGTTTCCTCATATGGGGGGTTATGAACACTCCCGGCAGGCTGTTCTGCTGTAATTATGACAGGTTTATATCTATCATCCTTCGGCATAACGGGATTCAATATAGTCTTGTCAATATATATATATATATATATATATATATAGTCTCCAGTCCTAATGGGGTAATTAATGTCAGGTTTGGCCTTTAACTTTTAACATTTTTTTTTACCGTTAAACATTTTATTCAAATTCAGATTGCGGTTGGTACTGATTTTATGGATTGTTTATAGTTTATAAGGCTTGTTTGGCTCATATTTTTGAAAATTGTTCTTGAAAATAATAGTTTTTTTGAAACCAATGAGAATATCATTTTTGTATTTTTCAAAATCATATCGTTCTTCGAATTTAATTGCTTTTCAGATTCTTTTTATTGCTCTTCGTATTTTTCCTCGAAAAATAAATAACCAAGCTTTTTTTCTCTATTTCCTCGTTTTTTTTAGAACAAAAACAATTTTTTAAAATGAGGACCAAACATACGTATATTTTTTTTAAAAAAATTTACCCTTTTAAGTGTTTAACAGATAGAAAAATATTGCCAAACACGCTCTTAATATTGATGTTAAAAGGTAAAGAGCCTTCGAGGAAATGAGCAATTTGTAGGTGCAATTCCGGTTGGCTAAGTTATGAATTTGTTTCAAAAATAAAATTTTAATAACTTCTCTTTTATAGTGATAGTGATTGAGATCATATGAAGTGTTCTATGCTTTTTAATATTTGAAACATTAAACATACTTTCTAATATTTGCAACCTTTTTCTACTTTGTTTAAAATTCTTATATTATTATAATAATAAAACCAAATATTAAAAAACTATTTTTATGAATTTCTTTATTTTTGGTTCTTGAAATATTTGATGGAAAATGTAAGGGAAGTGAAATAAAAAGGAAAAAGGAAAAAGGAAAAAGGAAGAAGGAAAGAAAAGTATGTTTTTTATTGTTTTCAGGCATTTTGGAAGTTGTTTTTAAAAAATAACTATATAAATTTATAAAATTATTAAAAATTTAAAACTAATACATAAAATATATTTAAATTTTGTAAAAATATTTAAATTTTTTAAATATTTTTTTTATAAAATCATGAAATATAATTACCAAAAATGACTTTTGGTTATGATAAGTTTTTTGAAATTCTATGAGTCAATGAGCATTTCCCCCTTCTAATCTTCAAATAGGCTGTCCGATAACGACCTCTCCAAACGTTCAATGTTAGTATTTGTAGAGTTTTATTGTTTATAGTCCAAGTCCGACTTGTATAAGAATTAATATATTCTTTAAAGATGAAATATACTTTAAAGGTGCTTTTGACATGTGTATGGATGGATTCGCTCTAAGACCCACAAAAAATGAAAATGTTAGCATTTGGAGCAGGTCGCTATAAATGTAGACAAGGAGTTGAGGGAATCTCCACTCAACTCTTTCTCTTTCTCTTTCTCGGACCTTTAAATTAAATTAATATTATACTGTCGGTGCCAATTATAATTCATTTTACAATTTTACAAAAAATTTGTGAAAATTTTAGTTATCGTTTTTTTTAAACGTTCTTTAACAAAATCATTAAAAAAACATATTAAAATATAATTTTTATATTAAATTCATATTTTCAGAAAACTGAATTTATTTTTTCTGTAATGTCTTCCCTTTTTTGAAGGCAATCCATTTTTATACCAAATTCAAAATTTTGTTTTATCTTCAAATTTTCTAAATTTAATTAATTTTCATATATATATCTTGTACAATATATTTTTATCCTATAAAATTAAAAAATTATTCATAAAATATATGATAACAAAATATTAACATATGTATTTTAATGGCGGCAATATCAGACAATAAATATGAGTTGGTTCAGGTGGTTGAAGCCTTGTCATTCCACACTTAAAGTCAAGGGTTTGAGTCCTAAGTGGGGGCAATTGCCCCCACTTGTCCGACCTTGGATCCGTCACTAGTTGTTATCGTCTTCGTGTGATATTTGTTTATTGTTGTTGTTATGTAACGTTTATTTATGTGAAGATGATTCAGACAAATAAAGTATATTTGATGAACGACAAGAAATCAAATCAATTATCGTCAATATGTTATGAAACTGAAATCATAGATATTCTAATCACAATAAAATTATTAAATGTGTTGACTCAATTATTACATATATAGACTTTGACCCGATCTATTATTCTATTAACCTGAATGTTGTTTCACATTTTATAATTTCTAACTATTTTTATTGATATATTACTAGTTTACAACAATCAAATTATTCTTTCTTCAAAAAAACATATGTTCTATTTAATATATAACTTTTATTATATTGACTAGAATAATAAATAAAAAGTTGACTTGAGTTCTTTTAGGAATATTGAAGGATTAATTTAAAATATTTTTTAATTACGATTTTAGAAAAAAAAAAAAAAATCTAAAATTCTCCACCACAAGTCCTATGAAAAGACCAACTTCCTAACGGTGTTGAATAACAAAGGGATAGCTCCACCCCACCAGCATTGGCTGATTATTGTTGACGACTGACGTGGATCCAATACACCTACACATGTACTTTGTCTTGAGCGAGCATTCAATTTCAAACATGTGGTTCATATCCAACACTTTTTATTTTACTTTTTCTTTTATCTACATTTTAATTTAATTTAAAGACCCCAAATCATATCCTTCTATTACTATTAGTCGCTGCGAATTATTTACAGTAATACTTTTTACTTTTTTTGACATAGTAATACTTTAGAGTTTTGTCCAAAAAAATATATATATATATATATATATATATATATATATATATATATATTCATTTATTTATTTATTTTATATTATATTATTATGATATTATGTTTTTGGATTCGAATTTAGGATCTTCTACAAACACATCCCATTGTACCCCGTAAAACCATCCAAAAATAATTTTTTTTTAAATTTCACAAACTAGTATGCTAAAACTAGTGCATACACGTCATAAAAATTATAGTTGATGGCCGCAATTAAAATT